>NW_004624915.1:1205640-1245331 GCF_000247695.1 Heterocephalus glaber
ACACTAAATTAGATACTTATCATTATGTGTTTTTATTTAACTGGAAGACTGAATTTAATGATATAGGAAAGTTCAATATTTTAATATTGAATTGAAACTGTAAAATACTAAATCATCCTTGAATAATCTCCTAAAGGTTGAATTAGAATCCACTCATTAATCAGGAAAATATTTGCAGATCAATGTACATAATTTTTAAAAATTCTTCTTAGTTAAAGATGTCTTATAGAAAATCAAATGTAAAATCAGTCTTGGTTTTAGTGTCCCAGGAGAAGAATGTTGAGTGAAGATTCAACTGTATAAAGAAGATTAGTAGTGGAGAGTAAAGAAATGGCAAGTGGATGAAAGATATTAGATGATCTCAGGTCAAGAATTCTGAGGAATTTGTCAAACACACTACAGAAAGACACAGCTACTTGTCCAAAGAGATGGAATATTGAAAGCATCTTTCCTCCATTATTGAAGCCTGCTTCTGGGGATGTTATTAATCTTCCAGAAAAGGGTAAGCCTGTAGTTCCAAAACCCCAAGAGATTTCTAATTTCTTACCTCCCCTGAAGTAGAATGGATTTCTGGCATCCAAAAAGAATGAATTGGAAATTATTTGTACTTTGCCATTAGGGGTAATGACACCACCACTCACTCTGCTAAGGGAAGAGACTCCATCCTTGTCTAAAGCCTAAGTAGGATTACCAGATAAAGTACAAGACACCAATTATTTTGAATTTAAAATAAATAACAAAATTATTTGTAAACTTCAAGTTTGTCTGAATATTGTATATAATCTACTTATTCTAAAAATAATTTGTTGATTAATAGGAATTCAAATTTAACTGGGCACATTTTATCTGCTAATTCTGACAATCCTAAATCTAAGATAAAGTTGCATGAAGAAATTAATCCAAACAAGGATTTAATTTGCAGGTTTTTCAATGGTTTGGGTTAGAATAGGTAAATATGTGATGCATATCTATGAACTAATATATTGTAATATGATCCAGCTACCTGTGAAGGCAGATAGTGATCAAAATTTTAGTGCCAAGATAATTTAAATGTTTTGAGATGTTAATGGTGATTAAGTTTTTTCATCTAGAGGTAGGGGAATATCCTGACAGAAGTGACTTAATGATAGTGGGACCTGAGAATACAAATATTTTGTGAGTCAGTTCCAGCACTAACACCTGTTCTATATAATGGTTATATTGGTTCGCTGGATCTTTCATTTGTGGACAAATAACAATGGGAAAAGTTATCAATTAAATTCAAGTTATAGAGATTAAAAATTCAACCAATTTCACATATATTAAAATGCAAAAACTATGCATTGCAAAACTGGAGAAAGTGCAGAAAAAGAAAATAGATGATAAATTCAAAAATGTACAAATCATGTAGACATAAACAAAAACATAGATAAGTAGTAGAGGTCCTTATATAAGGACTGGTTTGCTTTGCTTTTCATTTAGCATAATAATTTTGAGACCAATTTATATATTGATTTTTAACAACCCACGATATGTATGGCTCAAAATTTATTTATTCATTTATTAATTGATGAGCATTCTTGCCCATACCATATACTAGTTATTATGAATAAAACTCCTGTGACCACTAAAATACAAGGTCTTATGTTGTTATATATTTTAATTTCTGTTTTTGTTTTTTGGGGGGGATTTTTGGCTAAGATGGCATCGCCAGTACTTGTGGTAAATAAATATTTCAACCTATTCTCCAAAGTAAGTGCTGTATTTTTGTTCCTATCAACAATATACTAGTGTCTATAGGATGTGTGATAAAGAATACAATGAATGTTGCCACTGAATGTCATCCAACAGAAAGGCAGGCAGATGTTTTGAATTACTTTAGGACATCAAGGGAGCCACAACAGGGCAACTGAAGAGACTTAAAAAAGATGACACACAGTTGCTTCCCAAAGGGGCAAGAATAATGGGATAATTGTGTTTGAAGTAAGGTGGAGGTAATTTGAGGGGGATTGTATGAACCAGTCTACAAGTTTATCCCCAAATGAGGAACCAAAGAGTACTAAAGACCAAAGTCACAAAGATAATTTGGAAGAGGAGGCCCAAGGGACTCTTGCCTCTAGCGGACAGAGTCATGACCTGACAGTGATCCTCACTTTTATTAGACTTGAAGACACAAAAGAAAGCAAGCCACCATGTGATCCAAGATTCAGGAAAAGTTCTTCAGGTTCTCATAATTTATAGACAGCACCCAAATATTTATTTCTCTTTTAATCAGACCTCAGCTGTAGTTGGTTCTCTCCTTGAAACTGGCTAGCACCAGCATGCTAACCTACAGACCTGGAGGAATGACAGCTTGCTATTATTATGCCTGTATTTCAAGGAGAGTTCAACCCAGGCTTCAGTCCCACATCTGGTTTCCCATAGTGGATTAATAGCAATGCAACTTTTACTGTAGTAATTATTTTAATTAAAACAGTCCCCACATATTTTGATCTTACTTCATATGAAATTTCTGATTAATTCACACTGTTACTAATAGTTGCTGTCTTACCAGTCTCCTATTTTATTGTTTTTGCCTCTAACTTTAGAAATTTCAATTGTTATGTGATTTTAATTTATACTTCCTTAAGATGTTGGACATCAATTATTTATTATAGACCTTTTATATATCTCATTAAAGTATTGTTTTATTTATTTATTATTTTAAAGTATTGTTTTAAATCTTTTATCTAATTCTAACCCTCAATCTCACCCTAACCCTAACCATAATACCCACACTCCTATTTTTGCACACTTGCAACACAACACTATCTCTTACACTAAATGTTAAACTAACCCTAACTCTAATCTCAATATCCACACCTCAGTACTCATACACTTGCATCCTAACACTATCCCTAGCCCTAACACTAATCCTAACCCTAACCCTAACACTTATACCTATACCCCAAGACTTAGTTCTTTGCACTCCAACACTATCCCTAACCCTAAGCCTAACACTAATTCCAACTCTCCATTTGTCTTGTACATTCATTTTAACAATATCCCTAACTATAACCGTATCCATATAACTGCACTCAAATGCTCTAGTTCTTACACCCAACAGTATCCCTAACCCAAATCATAACCTTAATACCAGCACACAAATCCTCAGATACTTGGACTCCAATATTATCCCTAATTCTATGCCTACAAATTTGGTGATCTAAATGAAATTCTTTGAGAGACACAAATTAATAAAACTCACAAAAGGAAAATACTAACTAGAACAGAGCAAAACTATTAAGAAAATTGAAAATTAAATATAGAATTAATTGTGTATTCCAAGAAAGAAAGCAGTAGATCAGAAGGTATCATTGGTGAATTCCACTTAATTTTTAAGGAAGAACTAATATTGTGTGCATTCTCCACCTTTAATGTTAGAAAGTAGAAGAGAGAACACTTTCTCACTTGGTGAGGCCAGCATCACTCAAAACAAACAAAGTAACAAACAAACAAGAAATCAAATACATTTTGGGAAAATTAATTTTTTTTTCATTTACATGAATGCAAATACAATCAACAAAGTATTTATAGAACAAAATAATTTTTGTGGAAATGCCAAAGCAACTTTTGAAGGCAGTATAAAGGTCTTACAAAACCACAGTTCTATATACAACTCATTAGTAACCACCATACTGTAATTATTTACATACCTCATTTGAAAATGCAAGTGCATAATAAATAATATGTGAATGTTTGCCTCAGCTTTATCCATAACCACTAAACTTGAAACAATAAATGCCTTTAACTGAGTAGATGCATAAACATACAATTGAATGTTATTCAGAAATCATGAGTAATAAATTGTTTTCCCACAAGACATGGATGAATGCTAAGTATATATTGCCAAATAAAAGAAGCCAGAATGCAAAGAGCAAATACTGTTTGCTTTTAATTATACAACATTCTGAGAAAACCAAAACTATTACAACAATAAAAAGATTAGAAATTTACAGAGGCATAGAAAAACAGGTAAATAGATAAAGCTCATGAAATTTTTTAAGATAATGAAACTTTTCTGCCATGGTGAAATATTACACTGTACAATTGTCAAAACCCTTACAATTTTACACCAGAAAGAATAAACCTTAAAATATGCTAATTGAGCTGGGCCTGGTAGTACACACTTGTAATTCCAGCACACAGGAGGTTGAGACAGTAGGATCACCACAAGTTCAAAGCCAGCCTGGGCTACAAAGTGAGTTCAAGGCCAACCTGAACTACACAGTGAGACCCTATCTCAAAAAAACAGAAAAAAATATACCAATTGAAATAGCATTTATGGGATCAGCGAAGCTCAAGATGAATTATTGCTTTTGATAAATTAATATAACTATCATTACAAATGTATGAAACAACCTCACTGATGGAAACAGGAGACAGAATAAATTAGGAAATAAGTGGAGCCTGTAAGACTAAATCCACATAGAAGTGAACTGCCCACGAGCATTCTACACTATATTTGATAATGATATGCATCAAGAAAGTATGGATAAAATTTTTTGACATTGCTTATAATATATACTGGAATTGACCAATTAATAAATGTATGGCTCATGTCAAGAAACAAATTTCTCACTGTCAGAGTGGAAATTTACAGATGAGAGGAAGCTAGAATAACCTTTGTGATAATGAAATAGTGTTGGAGACAGTGAAAATTCAAGTAGCTTAATAGAGATACCGAAGGCTGCATATGAAAACAGGTGCAAGTTTTATAATATATACTAGAATTAGTAGGCACATATATCTTTTCTTGTTCTATCACCTAATATCTGAAGGAAATGGCATCCTAGTAACAGATAGCACATCTAGCAAGCACATAGTATTTAGTTTTACTCTAGTTTGTGTCTAGAGTAAAACTAAAAACTAAACTTTACCCCAGAAGACCACAGGGGGTCTTCTCAGCTTGACACTTATGGAAAGTGGTAGAAATTTTCAGAGGTAAGGCCTAATAGGAGGTCTTAGTGCACTGGAAGAATGTCCTCAAAGGGCAAAGTGGAAGCCTTTCTCTTTCCTCTTTCTTTTGTTTTCCGGCCACCATGAGGCAAACAGTTTTCCTCCACCATAATATACTACTGCATTTCTATAGGCCAAGAAACAGCTAGGCCAATGACTATGTACTGTTTCCTCAAAAACTGTGAACCTCCTTAAATTGAGTATCTTAGGTCTTTTGTTAGAGTAAGTGAAAGTTGACAAACACAGATATATATAATACTATGTTCCAACACATGAAATAGAATTCCTTGGAGAAATGGTGGCAACTATATTGAAGCAAGATGTCTGCAGAATGAGTCTGGAGAATACTGTAATAATAAGTAAGAATATATATACAAAAAAACAAGGCTTGGTGAGACTATATCAAAGGAACACAGGAGTCACTCGAAAGAGATCCGAATAGCCAAAGATAGAAAAACTTAAGCAACAAAATTAATTATTATTGAACTATAATTCAAAGTTGAAAATTAATATTCATACATTATTACATATAAATAAATTATTTAATACATAAATAAACAGTGAGAATAGATAACTACTCTTCGGAAATAATCCCAAATAAATTCTGTAGATACTCTGCTTCTTAGGAGGTGGACTATAACTATATGCTTAAGTGTGGGCTCAGAATATGACTTCTTTCCAAAGATCAAAATTTAGAGAATGGAAAAAAGGAGTTATCTTAAAGTAATAAGCCTGAAAAGCACTACCTAAGCCAAGTAGCAAGGTCAACATGCACCAGTGTACGTGATAAATCATGGTGGTGGTACATAATTTTGATGCAACTGAGAGTGGTACTTAGCCTTTCATCCTCCTAACCCAAACATATAACCCCAGTAAAATCATAATAAAATACCAATTAAATCTCAAAAGATATCACAAAATACACAACCATTATTTATTATACAGTCAAGTCATCAAAAATAAGACAAACTTAAGAAAATAATAGTCAAGAGGAGCCTAAAGAGATATGATGAATAAATATAATATGATGTCCTAGATGAAATCCTGGAATTGGATCAAATACAATAGGCATTTAATAAAGAAAAATGAATACAAAAAGATAACTAAAATGTTTACAAAATTAATTTTCAAGCATTTCTCTTCTACCTGGAAATAAATGCACAAAGGTTTACTTTCCACTGAAAAATAACATTGTATTCACTTATGTATGTTGCCCAAGATAAGGAAATTCAAGCCAGAGAATACAGGTTCTAATTATAGTGCTTCCCTTTTTGAATCATGCCTTCCCTAATTATCAGTCCCTTTATCTGTGTCAGAAAAAAGATCAAAGTCTTAAAAATAGAGCAAAAACATTAGCAGCACGTTATTTCAATATCATAGTGAGGACACAAAATGGCTCAGATTATCTAGGATTATACATATTTTACCACAGTTAATTGCTAACACTTTGTCAAAGATCTCAGACTTAGTAAAGTTGCATTTCTGTCTAGATTTTGCCTGTTAGAGATACAAATGAATGCCTTTGAGTTTATGGCCCAGTCTGGTAGTAACAAGCTTTCTATCAAATCTAGCAATAGTGTCATGTTATTTATATCCTCTTTGCTAAAACTGATTTTGAATGACTTTAAGTTCATAAAAACGTACTGCTTTCCTAACTAATGAATTAAAGAAAATCTTTTATATTTATTTTTCCATTAGTATGGTAGTCATATATTATTTCTTCTTTGTACCTTAATTCTAAAATTTAGGATTAGAATCTTCAAAAACTATTTTGAAGATCTAAAGAGGATTATATTATGATCATTGTTACAAATGTTTATAGTAATGAGCAAAATAATTTATGTCACTAAGAAGTTTCCTATGAAATGAATTAGATATGGTGGATCCATACAGATCTGGAGAACAAATGGGAATATCTATGGAAGATTATCCAAAGAGAGTGGGTATCAACTACCTTTACATGATACTTACACATTGTTTTTCAAATTTGTCAACTTTTTCTAGTACAATTATGTCACCATCCTAATGTTTAAAATAACAAATTACAACTTGAGACTAGAACCAATTCTCAGGCCACCAAATTCAAGTGTTCAAGTATTATTCTTCTTTATATGGGTTGAAATTACAAATAATAGCTTCCTTTTTGCCAGAAAGGTTACTACAAGGTTTATATTATATTGTAAGTGACTTCATCGAGAAGTTTACAATGTATATGGGAAGAGTCTTGCTTATATAATACTTCATTTTTCACTAAACACAATGATTGATAACATAAAAAGAGAATTTTAATATTCTAGGCAATCTCTATCACACAGGTAAGAGTTTCTAAAATATTCCACGTGAACGTTATGTGCACTGGCCAGGATGCTACATGAACATATGCAACAGCATTGAACAATTTACTGTTGAAATGTTGATGATTTCTCTTTCCAGGTTTGTAAGCATCTGACAGAAGAGGAATACAGTTTAAAATCTCTTGATAATTGGAAATGGGTGCTTTGTTGCTCTTGTCATTAGAGCAAGCACTTTTGGAGTCATTTGTGGCCTCACATCAATGCATTTGACAACAAATTGCTAGATGGAAATTCCCAACAGTGTTACTCTTGAACTTCTTTCTTGATGCCCAAAGCTGTAGTCAACTTTCTCAGCATTCAGCAGATAGAAACTTTCCCAGATAGCACTGGCAATTGTGATGGCACTATTTATTTATGTGAAATGAGAACTAATTTATCACTTAAGATTGCTTAAGCAAAATAAGCAAGTCAAATGTTGGCTCCTTCCTTTAAATTACATAGAATGATGCCAGGGGCATTAGGTGTTCTGTACTCACAGAAAGCATAAAAAACCTTTTAGTGTTATATCTTTATCACCTCTGAATGACACACTTCTGAGTGGCTTTCATCATAAACTGTATTGTATGAACTCTGAATTGAAGAGTTGATATAGAAATACTTTGACTATTAGAGGGAAATGTGGTTTTTAAAGAAATATTTGTACTTCTTCCTTCATAAATCCTCAAACTTATGTTCCTGAATCATTTACAAAAATAACAATTCAATTCAATTAGTGGAAAAACATATAGTTAAAAGGTTTTAATTTAATGTGACATGGTATTAACTGAAAGAAAATCTCTAGTAGTGTGCTATGTTATTATTATAAAGTTTTAAATCTTCCTGAATAGTAGTGTTGCAATGTTAGTCAACCCTTAATATTATATAAAGCTGTAAGGACTAGTTTTTTTGGTAGCAAAGTTTTTTTAAAAGTAGGAAAAGAAACAGGCTCTGCAGAGCAAGTATGGACCAAGTAAAAGTAGGAAAAATAGTACATTCTACAGCATGAGGATAGGACATAATGCAAGAGAGAACATAGTGGTGAAAACTCAACTCGGACTGTTCTTTTACATTATCCACTCATCAGGATGATGTCAAGTCTAGGTCATTGTAACAAAAACTTGCTCATATTCTTGTGAGAAGTTCATGTGCAGGGCTTTGCTATTTTGTCCATCTGTTACAGGATCTTGTCATGCCTCCTTTCCAAGCTAGTTTTATTTTATTTTAATTTAATTTATTTTGGATTTTTCAGACAGGGCTTTATGATGTAGTTCAGATTGGCCTTGAACTCATGGCAATCTTTTTGTATCTGCCTTCCAAGTGCTGGGATTATTGTCATGCAGCACCAGATTGGCCTCTCAGCCAGTTTTAGCCATGGTCTACCTTCCTGTCTCATTTCCCCAAGAGACACATATCCTCATAATTCTTTATGGAATGATAGAAGGTGTGGAGGTCTTTTTCTTCTATAGGTTCTTCTAGCTGGAAGTGGTTTTTAATTCTACTTATTGGGTACTATGTGCTCTCCAACTACCTTGGGATGTTGTAGCTCACTGGCTGGGTTGAAAAGAAAAACTTTGAAGACAATGAGAAAAGAATTAGTAACTCCTAATCTGTCTGTTTGGTGGGGAAAAAAAAGGAACTATTATGTCAGGGATGTGGAACCCAAATATGAGGAGCAGGTCAGATCTCTATACTTGTTGTGGAGAACAAAGTAGGGCAAACAGGGAGATGAAATAACTGAGAGCCTGGGAACCATAGCTGTAGCAAGATTACCCACATAATGGATCTAATTAGGAATAGGAGCTTCAATACAGGTGCCCATTTAAGGTGTTGTGAATTAGGGTCTTTAGTGATTCTACTTATCTGCATTTGAAATAATATCAGAGTGTTGCTTTCTGAAGAAGGGCCTCACATCTTCCATAGGTTCTCAGGAATAGCTTTATTCTTAGTCCTGTAAAAATTACAGTGAGAATTTCCCATGTGTGATTTTTATAGCTTGTCACTGCATTCTTTAAGGAAGGACCAGAATGTTTCCTTGAGAACTGGGAATAAGGACGGAGTCTTGAGGGGCTGTAAGGCTGCCCTTGCCTCCCTGTCATCCTTTCAATTTCCCAAAGAGATTTTACACATGTCCTTAGTGTCCCTTATAATCCATGAATGTAGTCTGGAGAGATGGACTGCCTCTAGTTGTTGCAACATATTCCACTTGTGCTTTATAGATGATTGTTTATTAGTTAGCAAGAATCTTCTTTCCAGACTGATGCATAAGCATGTACCACTAGGAAAGCATATTTGGAGTCTGTATTGCTATATAGCTTCTTTTCCTAATATCTATGCCCAAATAAGAGCTATAAGTTCCACTGTTTGAGCAGAAATCTAAAGGGGAAGTTGGACCCCATGACCTGTTATAAACTGACAACTACATATCCTGCCTTTCAATATCTTTTTTTTTGGACAAAGCTACTTTCATCAGTGATCTCTTAAGGGTCTTGGAGGGCCAGATCATTGATGTCTGCCTGCTTGCATAGATTTATGAGATCATTTATTCACAAGTGTGGCTTTTAGGCATCAGAGAAGAAGAATTAGGAGTAGTGAAAGTTTTACAATAACCTCAGTGGTGTCTAAGAGCATGGCTTGATACTTGGCAAGGCATTCTCCTGTTAACCACAAATAACCTTTGGTCTCAAGAATTACTGACAAGATGGGAGTTGGGGCTTCTAGTTTCTGTCCTAAAGTCTTCCTTTGTTAGCATAGCTGTAGTTCCTGCCATTCTCATGCAGGATGGCCATCCAGCAGCCCCTCCATCTAACCTTTTGAAAAGTATGCCACTGGGCAGAGTTCTTATCCTAGAATATGGGTCAAGACACCCAAATAAATTCCTCTATTATCTGACATCTAGAGGAAGAAGGCTTTTCTAATGTCAGGTATTTTATTAAGTCATTCAGCAGGATTCTACCTGTTAATTAGAGCAGTGAGACCTGGTGTAGTCTCAACAGGTGAAATCTCTTTTAGCTTTTATCAGAATTTGAGAATTGTCACAAATTTTGCTAGTAAATCTCTTTCTAGCAAGGTACTAGGATACTATGGACAATTAGGAACTTATGGTTAAATAGTTGGCCTTCAAAATAACACATTACAGCAAGAATAAAGAATCTCTGACTAGGGGTTCCCTCAACCCCAACTATGGCTATAGGTTTAAAGGAGAGTTTTCCATAGAAGTAAATAAAAAATAATAAAGTAACTGATGACACACATGACATCTAGATTACCCAAGGATCCTCATAGGAGATGATAATATCCATGGACAAGGGCATTGTAGGTTCCCTTTGGCCATTTCAGAACAAGAAACATAAGTTTTATCTAGGCTATCTCCTCTCTGGGAGCATACACAGTCAACTCTCCAGCATCATGAGTCAGATACATTGGATGCCTTACTCTTGGAACAGGGCCCAGACAGTGATTTGGTGTAGGTTGTGCTCAGGGGCCAGACTTCTTGCACATGATCATCCTTTGGATTTCTCATATACAAATTGAGAGTCAAAGGGATTGCCAATTGCAACAAGTACAATTCTAGCTTTTGTCTTTTGACCCTCCTCTAGATTCTGACACAGAAAAGGCTATGTCCAGTATTTGGATGATAAGTGTCTGAGATCTCATCTGTAATTTTTTCGTGTGGTTTACTAATGCCCTGGACATCTCCCAAATCAATCAGATTGACATTTAAGCTTAACCTTTACATTGGGTTCTCATTATTGTATTTACAGATGCTCTAAATTCTATAACATTATTAATATAATTGAAATTTGACTGACTTGGTCCTTTCATTCATTTGGGTTTTTCTAAACACATAATAAAGAAAAACAATCTCCATTACAGTAATTATTTTGTCTATACTATTTTAGTGCTATAGCACTTGTGGATCACAAGTCATAGTAATGATATTTCCTGCTAATTGTTATCACTACTTTGTTTTATCACCTGCATGGAGAACATCATTGGCATCCTTCTGTCATATGACACATTTACTATACCCTATAGTAAAGATCAATTTTCAATAAGTCTGTGTTCCAAAAAAGCTCCCGTGAAAATAACACTTAAGATAAATGTTTTCAATCAAGTCATTTATTTTGAAAGTACTCAAGAGAATAAAAGCCCCTGATAGTGGAATAGGAAGAAAGGGGAAAAACAATGGAAGAATGAATATCCCATATATTTGTGTTATAGATGATTGAAGTTTAAAATCCCACAGAATTCTGAAGAGCTTTATGTAATGTCTTGCAAGTATTTGCCTGAGGAATACAAAAAGGTAACATTAAATTCTTGGCTCTCACTTTTTACTAGTCAAGGAAAACACTACAAGCATTTACATCTTCATATTTTATGATTGCACATAAGTTTGTGCCCTGTGATTACCCACCAGGCATTTTATCCTATGGCATTTGAGAAATTTGGATGGAAGCAGATATTTCAGCATGGTGCAGGCCCTGAATGTAGCATTTCTGAATGGTTCTGCACGGGAATACTTTTAATCTAATAAAAATTTCCTCCTCAGTTTGGTATAGAGCTTGGGTATTACTTCAGCAACACAAGACATACACAGTTTATATTAAATCTCAGTCTCCTGATCTTATTTTCATGTTTAATAATTGTATTAATAATATGCATCATTGTTTTCTGCAAGTTTTGTTTTGAATTTTTAAAATTTTATTGGTATACAATATAATGACATTCATCATTGGGAATTTGTGTCTTTACATAATATATCTTGCTTCTTATTTTTCCCAATTATCCTGCCCTTCATTCAACCCCTCCACCTCTCCCCACTTACAAAACTTTGTTTCCATTTTTTCCTTTTCTCATATTAATTCCATTCTCTTCTTTCTTTCCCAACCCCTCCCATTTCCACTTCCCCTTTGGACCTTTTCTTTCTATTTCACATTATCTATTATACATTTTGATCCTTATTTACACTTTCAGTTTCTCACGCCAGAGAAACTATTCAGTATGTACACATAACTGTTCTATTTATTTCACTTGAGTTTTGCCTCAATGTGCATTTACCTATAAATATCTCTAATTTCTCATTCTTTGTGGCCGAGTAATATTCCATTTTATTAAAAAAAAACCCACACATTTTCTTTATCCAATCTCTAGTTGATCAGCAATTGGGCTGTTTCTTGGTTTTAGTTATTACAAATTGTACTACAAACATGGGTGTTTATATATTGCTGTGGTATGATTCTTTTATTTTTCTTTTACAGAGCAGTATGTTTTGGCTTGTGTCTAGCTATCCCCACAAAGCCTCATGCAGTCATAGGTGAGGGTCTTCAGAGGTCCTGGATCTAGACCCTGTGATTCTGGAATTGTGTGATGCTAGGATCAAGAATGAGTAGCCTTGATAGAATATAAGGGTCAGAAAGAGGGTTGTTTGTCACTTACTGCTTACTTTTTTGCTGCCTTCATGCCATGAACTGTCTTTCCTCTGTGAGAAAAAATGTTTCTCTGTCATGCTGTTTCTGCATTTTTTATGGAGGCAGACAATTATGGACTGAAACCTCCACAAAATTTAAGGAGAAATAAACCTTTCTTTCTTTAACTTTGTGTGTTAAGTATTTTGAATCAGCAACAAGAAAGGTAATTAGACAAAATTTGGTATCAGGGAAGTGAGGTCACTGCTGTGACTCTACATGACCATGTGGTTCAGGAGCCTTTAAACTGGCTTGAGGGAAGCATTTGGAAAGGTTTGGAGAAGCTGGCTGAAGAAGCAGCCCTGCTTAACCTGTACTTGATACAATACTCTGGTCAGAGCTCAGAAGACGAGAATGCTGTTAGAAATGGTGCTGGTAAGGACCAGGCCCAGGAATTCACACTGAAAAGAAAGATGGCATTATCTGTTAGTTTCCAGATCATGTTTCCAGATCATAGTTTCCAGATTATGTCTTGGGAGAAAGTTTCTCTGCATTTTGTTCATGTCCAGAGACTTTGAGACTGAGATTAAGGGCAGTAGACTAACTAATCTTGGAGAAAAAAATTTAAGAGAGTATAATATTGAGGTGGAGGCATGGCTACTGGTGGGGGCTTTTAGCCAAATCTGTGTTGCAAATGAAGAAAAAAGTGCCCAGCAAAATGATTTGAATCATTTTGAGTTTGTCCAGAAATGATATTACAGTAAAGTTCCAGCCTGCAAAAATAATGGAAAAGAAGAGAAATTAGCTGCTGAAAATACTACCAGGAAAAGGCCATGTATTTCAGAAGATGGCTTAAGGACATAAAAAACAAAACAAAACAAAACAAAAAAACCAGCAGGACTCCACATTTGCATCCTCAAATTGCAAAAGTGAAAGATTTTACTTTGTGAAAAGAGCCTCAGAGAACCATATTCCAGAATGGTGGTAGCTTAAGGAAGTTGTTCTTGGGATTTGTTTCATTGGCACTTGACCCCTACAGCCAAGAGAGAAGTAGACCTGGCTACTATTCCAGCTGGCAGGAGATCTAGGCATCATCCATGTTGGACCAGTTTTAGCTACATGCAGAAAGCAAGAGTTTTGAGTCAGGAAGGCTTCCACCCAGATTTCAGAAGAAGGCCTGGGAGGCCAGGCAATTTGCCCCTGAGAGAGCAGTGTGAGAAGCTGTGAGTGTGAATTCAAAGGTGTAGTGGAGACCCCAGAAGGTTGGAGAAGTAGGAGCATGGATCATCTGAGGAAAGCTGCAAGGAGTGAATAAAGCCCAAGAGAGCAGCCATTGGAGCTACAACCACTAAAAGTGCCATAGAGGCACAGTCCCCCGAGCCTTTTGGAGTTCACAACTTGCCACAGATTGCTGGTGATGCTGGTCTTGGAACTATAGGATTTAATGTTTGCCTGGTTGGTTATGGTATTACTTTGTTCCTATTCCTTTGTCTCCTTATTGTACCTTTTGGAATGGAAATGTCTATCTTGTTCCATTGTATATTGGAAGTGTTTAACTTACTTTTCATTTGTACTATCTTTGATCTTAGCCCAAAAAGCCAGGAAGCTATTACTTACTTTTTCAATTGTGCGGGGGCTCACAGCTAAGTGTTTGCCTTAAATCTCAGAGACTACTCTGGACTTTAAACTTTCAGCAATGCTGAAACTGTTAGGACTTTGGCTATCCTTAGAGATAGAATAAATTTATTTTCTATAAAGGACTGCATAAGTCTTTGGAGGATCATGGGAGGAATGTTATAGCATGTGTCTAATGTCCCCTCCAAAACCTCATATGGTCATAGGTGGTGCTTTTCAGAGGTGGCTGGATCTAGAGTGTGCATTGCTTGGATTAAGTGTGTGATGCTGGGATTGAGGGTGGATGATTAATAAATTAGTCTACTGATTGGTTTGGAATAGTTCTTGGTAGGATTTAGGGTGCCCCAGGATGGAAATGAGTGCTATCCACCTTAAGGCCAAATAGTCTTGAGAGGATATGAGACAGAATGTTGGTTGCTTGTCACTTGCTGCTTGCTGCCTTGCCGTCTTCTGTCTGTGTGAACTCATTCTCCTCTGCAATACTCCTCTGCAATGCCATCCTGCCTTGGAGACAGCCAACTATGAACTGAATCTTCTTTAAACTATGAACTACAATAAACCTTTTCTTCTGTAACTTTGGGTATTCAGTATTTTTCCTCAGCAATGTGAAAATAGTAACTAAGACACAGCATGATTATAAAAAACTCTAGGCATTTTTGGAGAGATAATTTCTAACATTTATTACTGTTAAATGGATGATCCACTAGGTAGTGATCAAAGTTATTACTACAGTAGGCCTACCATTCTAGCTCTACTTGACAACTATAGATTATAGATTGTAAAATTTTATATTGAAGTTCATTATATGACACCTATGATATTGTCTTTATCCAGATAAGAAAGTAACAAAGGAAAATGCATTTATGTGTATTTGTTTGCCAGTGGATAGCTTGATTCAGATGCTTAACAGAGAAGATTGAAGAAATGTGGAAGTATGAGAAAGCACAACAGAAAAACTTGACTGGTACTTTTTAATGCCATGGATGAAATTTATTGAACAGAGCAAGTACTACAAAATATGATTGTCAAATATCTAAACTGTGATTTTTTTCAAGTCAGCTGCATGAGGTTTTATTGGGCACATTACAAACAAATCTACATCTTTTTTCTTGTAAGTTTGTCTTTATTGAAAATTTTAAAAAGATTGTCCTTTTGATATTATCTTAAAATAGTATCTGTACTGTATATTAAATAAATACCTTCAGATTTTTGGTACCTTTAAATTAATTTTATTGGTACATTTTAGGTATAAAATATAATGACATTTATCTTTGGGAATTTGTAACTTTACATAATATATCTTGGTTCTTATTTTTCCCCATTCCCCAGTCCTCCCTTTAACCCCTCCAACCCCTCCTATTTACAAAAACTTTGTTTCCATTTTTTCCTTTTCTCGTATTAATTCTAGTCCCTTCTTTTCTTTTCCTCCATCCCTCTAATTTCGCCTTCCCTTTGCATCTTTTCTTCCTATATCACATTATCTATTACACCTTTTGATCTTTATTTACACTTTCAGTTTCTCAAAAAAGAGAAACCATTCAGTATTTACATGTGTCTGTCCTATTTATTTCACTTAAGAGTATCACCTCAATGTGCATTCATTTAATTTAGCTGTAAATGTCTCTAATTTCTCATTCTTATGGCTGAGTAGTACTCCATTTTATTAAAAAAAAAACCAAAAAAACACTTTATCCAGTCTCTAGTTGATAGGCAATTGGGCTGTTTCCAAGTTTTAGCTATTATGAAATGTGCCACTCTGAAGATGGGTATGCATACATGGCTGTGGTATGATTCTTTTAATTCTTTTGGGAAGATAACCAGAAGGGGAACAGCTGGTCAGACTGAAGGTCAAATGGGACCTTCAATCCTAGTTCTTTGAGGTATCTCCATACTAATTTCCATAGTGGTTGCACCAGTCTACACTCCCACCAACAGTCAAGAAGGGCTCTTTTCCCCCCACAGCCCCACCAGCATCTTTTCTTTGTTGATTTTATGATAGCAACCAGCCTTTCTGGGGTGAGGTGGAATCTCAGCTTTGTTTTCATTTGCATCTCTTGAATGACCAATTTTGTGAAGTTCTTTTTGTCTTCTATTCTATATAGAGCATCATGTAGTCTGCAAATGAAGACAATTTATCTTATACATTTCCTATCTTTATTCCTTTTATTTCTTTCTCTTGTCTAATTGCTATGTTTAAAGTTTCCAAAACTATTTTAGCATGTAGGATTTCAGTTTCATGATCATTTTCAGTTTTTTAACAATTTATTATGATATTGGCTGCTGGTTTTTCATAGATGACTTTTATCAGGTTGACATAGGAACTGTCTATTACAATTTTTGTGGGGTTTTTTTTATCATGAATAGGTGTTAGATTTTGTTGAATGCTTTTTTTGCATGTATTGACATGATCATATGGTTTTTGTCCTTAGCTTATGTAGGTGACATGTTATCCTAGTTTTTGGATTTTAAAAAGCTACTTCTTGTTTTTTATTTCATTAGTTGTATCCACAGTAAACCTAGAGTTAGCAGTTTTTAAAGTATGAGCTTTAAAGTAGTCTTTTCCATCAATTTATACTAGAAAATGTATTTCTTTTGGCAATCAATCAAAGAAATAATTGCTGAGTTCAAACTTTACAAATTGATAAACATGGTTATTGGTATTTACATCTATTTTTAATCATTCAATTTAAGCCTGTAACCAAACTGAAAAAAGCCAAAATTTAAAATTTTATCATATGAATAAGATAGTTTTTAAAAAGAACTCAAGGGAATGAAAGCTGCACTGAACCAAATAACTCATAATTGCCTCAAAATCATAGTTTTTTCCTTAAGATTAGATTTACTTTGAGAAAAAAATTCATTCGTTCTGCTTGAGAGTTTCTTCATATATGTAATGATATATCTGAAATTCAGTGCTTTCATTGAAATCAAGTCCTGCAGGAAAAGAACAATGATTTGGTCTTCATTATGAATAGACTATCCTGAATTGCATTACATAATTCTTTGTAAACATTTTCATTCTGCACTTTTTCATAGCGCATTTAGAAATAACTTGTTTTATTTTCCCATATAGGAACATATATATTTAGAACAACCTGGAAAGTTAGGATAAAATCTAAAGTTCTTAAACATTTCTGCATTTCTTGTACACATCCATGTCTCAGGATACTATTTGGTCAATCTCTGCTCAAACTTACTGCTTATGCTTGCTCTTTGGTTACCTTTCAGGAATAAGAACAAACAGACCAGTACTATAATCAGTGGTAGCAAGATAGATCCACACCACTCTGCAATTAGATGACTTTAGAGGAATATCTACATTGTAGATTTGACTTTTGATCTAGAAGAAAGTGAAAATGACTTTGATTAACTTATTACATTAGCCCTATAACTACTCATTTCTGGGGAGGCACTTGGCTAGGAGTGAGCCAAGTAGTTTTCAATACATATAGCACAATTTAGGTGCTCTATCTGAGATCTAAGAATGTTATAATGTATGACAGATAATTTTGCTTATATTTCATTGTATTACAAACTTATTTAATCACCATTATATCAATTGCATTGTGCTCATTGATCTGTTTTGTGTATAATGTTCTATTTGGGTTGATTGGTCCAAAATTTTAATTCAGTATACATTGACTATAGTTCAACTTTTTTGTTTCTAATCAGAATTTTGTGGGGAATAATATGGAAAAGTTTATGTGGGAAGAAAAGGATCACAGAATCAAACTTACAGTACAGAAGACCTAACAAAGCAATGTTAGATTTTTGGCAGAAAATGCTATTTTAAAAAGTAATTCATTAACCATTTGAGTATATATTCATTATGACAAATATTTTTGTTTATTTTATCATTGATAGATACTAAGAAACCTACTTAAGCTATTTATGCAGAAACCACTATGTGTCACAGGATCTGACACATAGATGTTACTACATAAATATTTATTTAATGAACTTTTAAGGTCAAAAATGCTGATAATGCTATTTCATTAAAACTTATTGTTTCAAGAATGACTGAATTTGTGAAGCAATAATCTCAAATTAATTTACTTTTTAAGGTAGTTTCAGCAGAAAGTACCCTTATAAAGAGCAAAGATAAGTCTCTATGTCTAGATCATATAATTTTTAAATTTGAACAACCTAAACATTTTAATTTGCTTAAAAATCAATTACCTTCATCAATGGGCTAATTGATGTGTTTTAGCTTAATTACATATTAGGAAATGGGACCTAGTTGACAGAATTAAATGATGGGGTATGATCTTGGGGGAATATATCTGATTCTCAGCCTCTTCTTCTCTGGAACTTTCCTTGATCTTTGCTTCCTGGATGCCCTGAGTTGAGCAGCTTTTCTTTCACCATGATGTTTCTTCTTTGGACTGAACAACCACAAGCTGAAATCTCAGAAGCCATGAGACAAAAAAAACCTCTCTTCCTTCAACTTGCTTTTGTCATATATTTTGTTCCAGTAGTGGCAAACCTAACATACACTGCCAATACAGAATGAGCACCAAAAGTTTTATTTCTCTCACACCAATCCCTGAATGGCAAAGAGATCTATAGTATCAGAGGAAGAGACAAAAGACATCAATAAGGTAATTAGGAAAATAAAACATGAATATTATACTAAACTAATTTTTAAATTAATTTCCAATTTGTGTTTAACACTATATTTCTCAGGATCAGTAAAACTCATTGACTAAGAAGAATGAATTCACTCCAAAAAGCAGTAATAATTTCTATTCCAACTAATACTGACAAGTATATTATCTTGATTTTGAGTCATTTAATTACTTCCACAAACACTTTGGCTAAATGAAATGTAAAGGTTTTTATTTTTATGTGTGTGTGTTTTTAGAATACATGGCTAACATTAGGAAAATAAAATTTTAAAAAGATATTCTTTCATAGTATTTAAAATTCTTTCTGAATCATATTGTAATTAAATATATATCCAAATGTTCTTTCATATTCTTGTTAGTAAATTCACCAGAGTTTATTATTCTTCTTAACAAGATCATATGTGCTTTTTGTAATTTATGTATCTCTTGAAACAGTAGATATATATCATACATATATCACATATTATATACATAATTTATCTATTTCTTGAAACTATATATATATATATCACATTTTAAAATAGGAGATAACCCTTTGCACCTGCAGACGTCATTCTCCTATGATACCAAAATGGGTGAGGATTCTTGTAATTTTGATCATATTGGAAGATCCATATCATCATGCTGGTGGCTGGCAGATTTTGATTAATATGTATATAAAACTATGAGTAATAATATTATCAAAGTTCTTGGTAAATTTTGAGTATAAGTTTTACACTATGCATAGATATCATTCTTACAATAACCATATTAAAGGTAAGTATTTAAAACTTTAAAATCAGCCAGCTTGCATTTTGTATTACTATGATCACATATTATGTTGAGAATGTTTTATTTTATTTTGAATCAATAATAAAATATTTTAAGTATCACTATTCAAGACTACTTAATGCCTATCCCTATAGCTATTTAAACAAGACCAGTATATTCATTTATATTATCAAATCTGATTTTAATTATAATATGAAAATAGTAGCAGATTATTTTCTTACTGCTTCATGTAAAAATATTCCACAAATATTGGAAATCATACTTTTAATGACACTGAATATCAATGGAGAAAAATAATATTACATGAGCAAAATTTCACTGAGAAAAGAACATTTTAAATGTGAATAATCTGTCTATACTTTTTTTTCCCCTAGGATAAATTTACTAACTGAAAATGTGTGTTACTTAATGGCCTGGCCCACAGATAGTCATGTGACACAATTTAAAACTTACACAGCTCCAAATGAGTGGTGTATTTCTGTATAATACATTTCTTTCCAAATTCTTCTGTAGCATGTGTAGCCTTACCTCCTCCTCTAAAATGTCATAAAATTTGGGAGGGAAGTGAGCTAGAAAACCAATGAGTAATGGTTCAAGTGTCTAAAGGGACTGACAAAGATAAAAATTATCAATAGCTGCTACATTCCTCAAATGTAGGTGATATTTGTTCAAAAAGTAAAAATAAATAGAGATGGGATCATCTCCTCATAAGCACCATATCCCAAAATCAACCCAATTTCTTACAGAACTGAGATGATCAGCTTGTGCACTTATTTTAGAACAAAAGAAAATCTATCTGATAGAAGATAATACTATCTAACCATTACAGTTTTGTTATATGTAAAGTCTAATATATATTTAAAAATTACTCGTAACCATATAAAAAAGATGAAAATGTAACAAATAAAATAGCTGTCATCAATATAATATATATGATAGGGGAAAAGATTAAAATGACTGAAAAATAAGGACTCACAACAGATACGTAAGATCTGTTAAATTTTTTATATTTACAATGCATTGGATGAATTTAATAAATTAGAAGGGATAAACACACAAAAAGCTGAAGCCAAGTGAAAGACAAGGGACTAAAAAGTATTCACACTTAATCACAAGAGAATAATGAATATAAACAATATAATAGAACAAATTAGAATGAGTTAATCCTACAGCATTAACTGAACAAATATGATCATCTCAGTACAAAAAAATTTAATGTGAAAAATAAGCAGTTATTCTTTTAATATTTTATGTTTTGAGATTAGCATAAATAATAAACTTTCTTAAATTAACATATTAGTATCTATGAAAAAAACCTAGCTATCATGAAACACAATATTGAAGCTTTAAACACTTTTTCTCTGAGGTCAGGTATAAAAGAAGAGTTCCAATATCCTGTTCTTCAAGTTAACATTGTCCTGGAAGTTCTAATCAGTGCAAAAAAGAAGAAAAAATAAATTGAAGATATTCAGAATTGAAAGAAAAACTTAAAAACTGTTACTACTGATTGATAATACAATCACATAACTGAAAGATCCATCCACAAACTACTAAAATTAAATGTGAATTTACAAGTTAGATGTTTATATACTGATATATGAATATGTAGCTCATTGATAAAATATAAACTTCACATGTACAAGGCCATCAGTTCAATCTCTAGCACCAATTAATAAATAAGTAATCTTTCTATACATTAACAACAAACAATTTGAAGATATCCTATTCAACAGCAGCAAAAAAGCATCTAGAATTAAAACTAATTAAAGTTACTTAACAACTGCATATTGAAAAGTTCAAAATGTGTCTGAGAGAAATGAAAGAATGCCTAAATAAATGAAAATGTATACCCTGGTTGTACTTTACAAGATGCAGTATTATTAAAGATTCCACAAATTAACCTATAGATTTAATGAAAATTCCTGCAGGAACTGTTATTGAAATTATCTCTTTCAGTAGATATTATAAAAAAGTAAAAGGCAATAATGAGAAATTGCAAAGACCACCTTTAAAGAGAGAAACATTAAGGATGTACTAATTTATATGACTAACCAAAATAATGTATATAAAATAGTAAGTATTAATGTACAGGTAGACGTCATAGATCAATGAAATATTTGCCAAAACATTTGAGAAACAGCCCAAATTTCTAGACATGGTGTACAGTGAAAATAAGACTATTCTTGAGTGGGCAAGTGATATATTATATATGTATTTAAAAAACAATGCATCTAGAGACTTCCAGAAGGATGCCAGAGTGGTGAGCAGCAACCAATCAGCCTTTCCAAGAATTTGTATAAAGACACTGGAAAATAACAACTTGGGGAAGAAAACAAGGAGGGAGGTGGATCTCTGGGACCCAAGAAGGATCTGAAGGAAAAATTGGAGCCTACAGAGAAACTGAAGAGACAGACCACATTGCGGAAAAAGAAAGGGGCAATCTGTACTTTATCTCTAGTTTATAGCTTGTGATGAGAGAAAGGAAGATTGAATCTACAGAGACACCGTGAAAGTGCACAACTCCAGAGGCCTTTAGGAAGAAGTGTGCCAGTGCAAATAATGCAATAGATGGTGTGTATTACAACAGATGCTGAGTGACTCCAGTCCAAGTGTCTGCCATTTCCCCTGGAAAGAATAACTGGTTGGGTGCCATTGTAGTAAGGGGCCAATTGAACATGGACCTCAGAGCAGAAATGGCCTGGTTTCATCTCAGGGAGCTCAATGTTAAAATCTCACAGTGATTGGGTGAATGAAAACAACAGGAGACATCCAGGTCAGGGAGCTGTGGTTATGCTGGCAATAGATACTCAGACTGTTGTAAACTAAAGGACTCGGTCCCCAACCTCATGACCAGAGGCCAGGTTCAACCTGAATTTCCATGGAAATGAAAGTCCCAGAACTGGAACTAATCCTACTGCTGGCTTGCTGGGTTTATTCAGTACAGATCTGGGCTCTGACTGCCTCCCTTGTCTACCAGTGAGAACAGAGTCATCCCTTAAATTTGACACTACCACAAAACTATAGACCATAGAGGATAACCACAGGCTTGAAATCAGAGAGAAGTTTCATTTTTGTCTTTGCTCTTTATCTTATTTTTCTCACTGCTGAGATAAAATGCCTGACACTCAAAGTTAAAGGAGGAAAGTTTTATTTGGCTCACAGTTTATGGGAGGTTTCAGTTAATACTTGGCTGGCTCCAAGACAGGGTGGCATGCCAGAGAGGGATCACAGAGGAGAAACAGTGGAAGGCAGAAAGCAGCAAGGCATCAAGCTCCAAGTGACAATACCAGCTTCTTACTGTCCCATTATATTCTATCCCATCAAACCAATCAATTTATTAATTTGACAATCATGTACCCTTAATCTCAGCAGCATACACCCTAGATCCAACCAACTCTGAAGAAGCCCCACCTATGACTGACCCCATGAGGCTTTGGGAGTATGTCTAGAAAAAAGGCATAACACTTGGACCTTAGTAATTAAAAAAGAATATAAAAAACTACTAACAAAGAAAAGGTAACATCCTGAACTATTCTCTGCTGAATTATACAAGAACTTCAGAGAAAATCTAATGCCACTCCTCTTCATGTTCTTTATTGAAATTGAAAGGGAAGCAATTATCCTAAACTCAGTCCTGGAAGCAAGCATTACCCTAACACCAAAACCTGTGGAAGACCCAACCAAAAAAGAGAACTAGAGTCCAGTCTCTTTAATGAACATAGATTCAAAAATCCTCAATAAGAAACTAGGAAACAGAATGCAGCAAATCATAAAAAATATTATACACCATGATCAAGTAGAATTCACCCAAGGGATGTAGAGGTGGTTCAACATACACAAATCAATAAATTTTACACCATATTAACAGATCCAAAGACAGAAATCACACGATCATCTCAACAGATGCAAAAAAAGCACTTGACAAAGCCTAGCACCAATTCATCATAAAAACACTAGAGAAAATTGGAATAAATGGGCCTCATTTCAATCTGATAAAAGCCACCTATACCAGTAGAACAAGTAATATAATAAAAGGTCAAAAACTGGTAACTTTTACTATAAAATTAGGAACAAGACAAAGATGTCTGCTCTCAGCACACCTGATCAATGTAGTTCTGGAAACACTAGCCAAAGCAATTATACAAGAGAAAAAATATGAATGGGAAAGGAAGGATTAAATTATTATTATTTGATGATGACATAATATTTTACATAGAAAACACCCAAACTCCACCAAAAAAACTCCTAGATTTAATAACCTAATTTGGTAACATAGCAGGATTCAGAATCAACACTCAAAAATAAATAGCATTCCTGTACATGAATAAAAAACTCATGAAGAGAGAAATTAGGAAAGCAACACCTCTCACAATAGAATTAAGAAAAGATGAAATACTTAGAAATCAATCAAATGAAGAAAATAAAAGGTCTTTACACTGAAAACTACAGTACTCTGAAAAAAGAGATTGAAGAGAATATCAGAAAATGGAAAGATATCCCCTATTCCTCAATAGATAGAACCAATATAATGAAAATGGCCATACCTCCAAAAGTGTTACACATACTTAATGGAATTCCAAGCAAAATACTAATAGCAGAAATACTTCATAAAACTAGAGTAATCAATTCTAAAATTCATGTGGAATGAGGAGGGACCTAGAATAGCAAAAGCAATTTTGGGCAACAAGGGAAAGGCAGGGGCATCACAATTCCCAATTTGAAGTTATACTACAAAGGTACTGTGATCAAGTCAGGATGATACAGGCAAAGAAACAGGTCCAAGGATCAATGGAACAGAATAGAATATGCCCAAACAACTCCACCCATGCTCAATTACCTCATTTTTGACAAAGACGAAAGAGTGATAGCATCTTTAATATTTGTTGTGGAAAAGCTATCTTTCCACATGCTAACTATTAAGCCAAGAACCATATCTCTCACCATGCACCAAACTAAAATTGAAATGGATCAAAGATCTATATATAAAAAAAGAGATACTTAATCTACTGGAAGATAGAATAGGTAAATGTTGAAGACATAAATGTAGGCAAAGACATTAAAGAACAAACCCCCCAGTTTGTAATAGCTAAAGCTTAGAAACAGCCCAAGAGACCATCAACTGGAAACTGGATAAAGAAGATGTGGGTTTTTTATATAAAATGGAGTACTACTCAGCCATAAAGAATGAGAAACTAGTCATTTATAGCTAAATGGATGCATATTGAGGCCATACTCTTAAGTGAAATAAGACACACGTGTAAATACCAAATAGTTTCTCTAGTGTGAGAAACTGAAAGTGTAAATAAGGATTAAAAGGATTAATAACTAACAATTGATACTTTGAAAAAGGAGACGGTCCAAAGGGGTAGGAGTGGTGGGAAGAGATGGGGAAAGGAAAGAATGGAAAGGAAAAATTATGAGAAAAGAAAAAAAAATGGAAACAAAGTCTATGTAAATAGGGAAGGGTGGAGGGGTGAAGGGCACACAGGTAATGGGGAAAAAATAAGAACCAAGATGCATCATGTACAGGTACAAGCACCCAATGATAAATGTAAATGTATTGTATACATAAAATGGACCAATAAAATAATTTAAGCAAAAAAAGAGAGAAATAATTGCAATTAGTAAATCTATACATTTTCAGTACAAACATAATTTTTCCCAATTATTTTTGATCCTTTGTTGAATCCATGCATGTATAACCCATAGACATGAAGGGCTGACTGTGTAAATGTAGATACAGATAGATATGTAGATGTGGCCAAATGGAGATGTTAGTATAATATATGTTATCATTGTATTGACATAAATACAAAAGATTTTGCATTCTTGAAAAAGTTATTAAAAAATTTTAAACTCAGAAAAAAAGAACAAAAACTCCAATCTCACAGGCAATATTACAAAGGATCAACACCTGTGATCACAGATTAAAAAGACTTTCCACAGCAAACGAATCCACCAATAAAACCAAGAGACAATTCACAGAATGGGAAAAAATATTTACCATCTACTGCTCAGACAAAGGACTAATATGTAAAATACATGAAAGAAAGAAATGAAAGACAAAATATGAGAAAAGGAAAAATGCAAACAAAGTCTTTGTAAATAATGAGGGGAGGAAGAATTTGAAGGCAGGGGAATGGGAAAAAAATAAAAACCAAGATATAGGATGTTAAGGTACAAATTCCCAATGATGAATGTCATGATATTGTATACCTAGAATGCACCAACAAACTTAATTAATTAAAAAAAGGAACTTAAAAAAACCAGATCCAACAAATATAAAGATGAAAATCCAAAAATGGGCATCTGAAATGAATAGATACTTCTCAGATGAAGTTACCAACACCAAATAAATACACGAAAACTTGTTCAGGATCACTGGTCATTTTGGAAATGCAAATTAATACAAGGTCAGATTTCACTTCATTCTAGAAAGAATGATTATTATGAGGAAATCAACCAATAACAAATGCTGGCAGGACTATGTGAAAAACAGAACCCTTCTCCATTATTTGTGGGAGTGTAAACTACTACAACCAGTATGGAAATCAGTACATAGATTCCTCAAAAAACTAAAATTAGAGGTTCTACTTGACCCAACTATTTGGGGAATAGTTTCTTCAGGAGTTTAAGCTTCATATCTCAGTGATGTATGCATACCCATGTTTATATCAGTACACTTTATAATAGCTAACTCTTGGAAGCAATGTATATTCCCATCAATAGATGAATAGATAAAGAAGATGTAGCTTTTACATACAATGGAATACTATTCTGTGGACATTTTTAGGTAAATGGATGCACCTTGAGACAATAATTTGGAGTGACATAACTCAGACATACAAGTTTTGAGAAGTAGGAAGAATATTTTCAAATGGGAAGTGGAACAATTGAGGGTGGATGAGGAAGGGAAGAAAGGGAAAATGAAGAAAAGAGAATAAAAGGAAAAATGGAAACAAAGCTTTTGTAAATGAAGAGAGAAGAAGAGAATGGGAAAAAATAATTAAGATATATTATGCACAGGTATAAATTCCCTATGGCAAATGTGTTCATTATGTATGGCAAACATGTACTAATAAAAATCCATTAAAAATAGATCTAGATACATTCTTGAAATGTCATGTAAAAATAATTTGACATGAAAAATACAGTGAATTGTAAAATGTAAAGTAAAAGAAAAAGTAAAATGTAAAGGAAAAGGATGACAATATCTTGCATGTAAGGTTAAAAAAATGATTGCTTAAAAAAGAAAATGAAGGCATCATTTTTATATAAAAGATGAAAAATTGATTTTTATCATGATTAAAACATGTTCTTCAGAAAATATTAAAATGCATGTCTCAGGAGATATTTGTCATGCATGGGTAAGAATGTAAAACTTCACATATTGTGTAAATAACTATGAAATCAATAGAATAGGAAAAACGATAAAATACATGAAATTGAGATAGATTTTTGCTATAGAACATAATGTTTAATTATTAAATAATACTGAGAAAAACTCAAGTTAAAATTGTAACATATTTTTATTAAATATTGATAAAGATTCCCAATGATTAATTATAGTCAATTGAAAAAACAATAGATTAAATTTTTTATAGTATTTCTTTCTAAAAGATTCACCCTAATCACAAAGAATATACATTCTTTTCTAGGAATGCTGAATAATTCTGCGTGGGCTGGTTTAATACCATAGTCCTCCTCATTGAACATGCCAGCAGCTTTGAAGGCTTTTGTGTGATTTCTTCATCAGTAGAAACAGGCTTACACTCAAGCAACCATGTCAAAGGGACCTGCAGTTGGCACTGACCTTGGCATGACCTACTCCTGTGTGGGTGTCTTTCAGCATGGGAAGGTGGAGATTATCGCCAATAATCATGATTTAGTTTCCCTGATCCACCCCAAGTTACATCGCTTTTACCAACACTGAACTACTGATTGAAGATGCTGTGAAAAATCAAGTTGCAATGAACCCCACCAACACAGTTTTTGATGCCAAGTGTCTGATTGGATGAAGATTTGATGATGCTGTAGTCTAGTCTGATATGAACCATTGGCCCTTCATGGTGGTGAATGATGCAGGCAGACCCAAGGTTCAGGTTGGAAACAAAGGAGAAACACAGAATTGCTATCCAGAAGTGTCTTCTATGGTGCTGACAAAGATGAAGGAAATTGCTGAAGCTTATCTTGGAAAGACTATTACCAATGCTGTGGTTACTATGCCAGCTTACTTTAATGACTCTCAGTGTCAAGCAACCAAAGATGCTGGAACTATTGCCGGTCTTAATGTACTTAGAATTATCAATGAGCCAACAGCTGCTGTTATTGCTTATGGCTTGGACAAAAAGTTTGGAGATGAAAGAAATATGCTGGTTTTTTATTAAGAAGGTGACACTTTTGATGTGTCAATCCTCACTATTGAAGATGGAATCTTCGAGGTGAAATCCACAGCTGGAGACAGCCACTTAGGTGGAGAAGACTTTGTCAACCAAATGGTCAATCATTTTACTGCAGAGTTCAAGTGCAGGCATAAGAAAGACATCAGTGAGAACAAGAGAGCTGTCCACCATCTCTGTACTGCATGTGAACGAGCTAAGAGAACTCTCTCTTCCAGCACCCAAGCCAGTATTGAGATTGATTCCCTCTATGAAGGAATCAACTTCTATACCTCCATTACTTGTGCTCAATTTGAAGAGTTGAATGCTGACCTGTTCCATGGCACTCTGGACCCTGTAGAGAAGGCTCTTCAAAATGCCAAACTAGACAAGTCACTAATCCATGACAGTGTCCTGGTGGGTGGTTTTACCCATATCCCTAAGATCCAGAAGCTTCTACAAGATTTCTTCAATGGAAAAGAATTGAATAAGAGCATCAACCCTGATGAGGCTGATGCTCATGGTGCAGCTGTTCAGGCAGCCATTCTGTTTGGAGATAGGTCTTAAAATGTTCAAGATTTGCTGTCTTGGATGTCACTCCTCTTTCCCTTGGTATTGAAACTGCTGGTGAAGTTATGACAGTCCTCATCAAACGCAATGCTACCATTCCTACCAAGCAGACACAGACCTTCACTACCTACTCTGATAACCAACCTGGTGTGCTTATTCAGGTATATGAAGGTGAGCGTGCCATGACTAAGGATAACAACCTGCTTGGCAAGTTTGAACTCACAGGCATACCTCCTGCACCCAATGGTGCTCCTCAAATTGAGGTCACCTTAGATATTGATGCCAATGGCATCCTCAATGTCTCTGCTGTTGACAAGAGTACAGAGAAAGAGAACAAGATTACCATCACTAATGACAAGGGCCATTTGAGCGAGGAGGACATAGAGTGTATGGCCCAGGAAGCAGAGAAATACAAAGCTGAAGATGAGAAGCAACGGGATAAAGTGTCCTCCAAGAATTCACTGGAGACCTATGCTTTCAGTATGAAGGAAACTGTTTAAGATGAGAAACTTCAGGGCAAGATCAATGATGAAGATAAACAGAAGATTCTTGATAAGTGTAATGAAATCATCAATGATCTGGATAAGAATCAGACTGCAGAGAAGAAAGAATTTGAACATCACCAGAAGGAGCTGGAGAAAGTCTGCAATCCCATCATTACCAAGCTATACCAGAGTGCAGGCGGCATGCCTGGAGGAATGCCTAGGGGCTTCCCTGGTGGTGGAGCTCCTCCTTCTGGTGGTGCTTCCTCAGGGATTACCATTGAAGAGGTTGATTAAGCCAACCCTAAGTATAGATTTAGCATTGTTCCACACAATAAAACATTGAAGGCTCTAAATTTATAGCAAATTCTTTGGCAGTTGTTAAAGTTTAACTGCTACAGTAAAGTACTGGGCATTCTCAATACTTGAACATGGAACATGTGCACAGAGAAAAGATAACATTGCACTTATAAGCACTGTATTATAAGTGGAAATGCAATGTTTTCAATAAGCATATTTAAAATTGGCACCATAAAAATACCATAGTTCTTTTGTATTAGGGACTCTGCTAGCTGAATGTTTCAGTGTTTAAGGGAAAAAAGAATGCTAGCTAGATGACATAATACTGATATGATTCATTTTTCAGTGCTTTATTCAAATCCTTTTAGTAACTACAGTTGAATATAAAGTATATTATGTTTAGTTATATAATTGAAATTGAAAAACACATTTAATCATAGCTGCATCTGCAGGTGTACATGCATACACAAAGACACATCTCTTCAGATATTATTCTGGTCTTCTCATTTGTATAATGAAGAATCATTCATTTATTCAAGTGAGTTTTATTGAATACATATCATATACCAAAGACTATAAAGGCCTTTAGGATATAGAAGTACTATGTCTTAACCTAAGAAAATTTTAGAGAGGGAATGCGGAGTTCATAGTCTGTTATCATACTCAATATTCATGATCCCTTCTTTCAAACTGTGGCTTTTGTTTCCACACTTCTTTTCTAATATTGTGTATAATGACAAAAATATTAATTACTTAAAATAGTAAGATTGGTAGAAAATTTTATATATACATATATACGGTATTGATATGAGACAAGGTATATATAAAATAAAAATGTCCAATTGAGTGAAAAAATTATTACTGATTTTTTTCCTTAAATCCTTTTATTGGTACATTTTAGGTATACAATATGTTTACATTTATCATTGGGTGCTTGTACCTGTACATGATGTACCTTGGTTCTTATTTTTTCCCCATTACCTGTGTGCCCTTCACCCTCTCCACCCTCCCCTATTTACATAGATTTCATTTCCTTTTTTTTCTTTTCTCATAATTTTTCCTTTCCTTTTCCCTTTCCCCTTCCCCTCCTGCTTCCCCATCCCTTTGGACCTTTTTTCCTACTTCAAATTATCAATTATTCATTTTAATCATTTTAATCCTTATTTATACTTTCAGTTTCTCACATTAGAGAAACTATTTGGTATTTACACATGTTGTCCTATTTATTTCACTTAAGAGTATGGCCTCAGTATGCATCCATTTAGTTATAAAGGTCTCTAGTTTCTCATTCCTTATGGCTGAGTAGTACTCCATTTTATAAAAAAGAACACATCTTTATCCAATTTCCAGTTGATGGGCACTTGGGCTGCTTCCAAGTTTTACCTATTACAAACTGTGCCACTATAAACATGAGTGCACATATATTGCTGTGGTATGATTCTTTTAATTCTTTTGGGAAGATCCCCCCCCAGGGGAATAGCTGGATCAAATGGGACCTCTAGCCCTACTTCTGTGAGGTATCTCCATACTAGAGGAAAGATAGCCTATTTGATAAATGGCATTGGAAAAACTGGATTTCAACCTGCCAAAGATTAAAACTAGACCCATACCTATCACCATGTACTAAACTAAGATCAAAGTGGGTTAAAGATCTAAATATTAAGACAGAAATATTATTGACTTTTAATGCCTTGTACTAATCTATAATTGGGAATGTACAACTTTCACCTTATATCTTGCTTCATTGATTTTAGATGTTTAAATTCCATAATTATATTTTGATTTATTGGCATGAAATCAAATCTTAAATCATTTTGAAATAGTTACATTCTGTGGTGCTATAATAGATGCACAAAATCCAATTAAACTGATATTTTTATATTAACAGAGTACATCCTATATCTTTACAATACTCTGTTCAATCTTTTCAGTGCTCCATCTCTGGTATGATTACATAATATTTTAGTATGCCTAAGGAATATCAAATTATCTCCAGCTTCTTAATGTAATTTTCTTCACAGTAAAAATTTATTTTCCAAGTTGCACCTAGGAAAATACAAAATACAAAATGGAAATTATTTTAGGATTAAATATTAAAACTATTAAAATTTAATCTCATCACTAATTTTAACCTCAGTGTCTTTGCTATTACAAAATAATATGTGTTTTCTTCATAGATTTTATAATTTCTTAATAAGTTAAATCTTATGAAATGATATTGTGCTTTTGGAAATTCACTATCATAATACATGGCAATAAGTGATAATTACATCAAAAAAGTATTAATGGAATCAGAGATACCAAACTTGAATCCCAGTATAATCACATTACCTTACCCAATTTCCTAAAGTTTTATTTAACTTTGTTTTCTAACTTTAAGTATAGCTTTGTTTGTGAGGAATTTTAAAAAGTCAAAATGGATACTATTTACATTTGTAAATATTTGATATAATTCATCAAAATTTATAAAGTGATAGATAAGATTTTTTGACACTCTATTTGTATTAAAGGCAACTCATGGAATAAATCTCACTAAATTGGTATTAAAAACTATGATTGGAATAAAATATTTCTGCAGTATGACCTCTTTTATTACATTCTTGAGGGAATAACAGATTAGATTTTAAAACTCTGCTCTCTGGATTCTTTCAAATAATTTTGTAGGGAATCATTTCAATTTTATTGAAAATAATACTAAAATTTACATCATTTTTGATAATTCTCTCAAGTAATATGCATTACATTATAAAATGATGAACATAATTTAGTACCTGAGGCCCTTGCATTTCTAATCAAAGAAATAAGTGGTGCATTTCATTAATTTTTTTTAAAATTTTATTTTATTGATACATTTTAGGTAGACAATATAATTAGGTATATAATATAATCATTGGAAATTTGCACTGTTACATAATCTCTCTAGGTTCTTATTTTTTCCCCCTTCGCCTGCCCTTTATATTTACAAACACTTTGTTTACATTTTTTTGTTTTCTCATATTCATTAATTTCATTAATTCTTACCAAAAGAATTACCATTTTAAATAGTATGAAGAAAGTTATAAAACAAATTGAGAAGAAACTGGAGAAAATAACTTTATTTCACAATATTATAAAATTACACAAATTTATATAGACCTTTCTAATTAGTAAATTATATTTTTAAATAATTTCTAAAATTAGGAATAAATTTGGATTCTTGATAATTAAAGATCAGTTTCATGTTCTATTATGTTCTAGGCACTATTACTGTGAAGGATATAATGAGATCAGAATGGAAGGACCATATTTTGGATGAAGGTACTGTGTAGGTGAGAAAGATATGGACCATTATGTGCTAAAGGGAGGGATGCCGTTAGCCTCCAAATAGGACCTCAATAATCCTGCCTAGTAAGGATCATGTAATTTTTTAGGTTGCATTCACATTGTATCAGTTTGTTTTCTACTTCATCAATAGAATATGCCAAAGTAATAATTTGCATTTTTGAAATCAGATTATGAAAAATACTGCAGGTTCTTGTATTTTATTTATGCCCACTCCTGGGTTTTTCTCAGATTGGAGGAAACCTGCTACCATACCATGAGCAAACTTGCATGTTAGGAAATGTATATCCTTATAGGAAATGAATCTCCTGAACAAGACCCACACAAGTTGAGCTTTCAAATGACTGAAACTTTAGCCAATAGTTTGATTATAGTGTAACTTTCTGAATGACCTTGAGTCACACCATTTAGATAAAATACACCAGGATTTCTGACCCTTAGAAATTTAGAGGAGAAATATTTGTTTTTTTAAGTTGCTTAATTTTATTTTTAAATATAACAACAGATAACTAGTAAACTTTTTAGAAACAAGTGAAACAAATTGTTTACAGAGCACTACAATAAATGGTGCAATAGCATAAGTTTTACACATATGATATTTTCATACTCTTGAATAGATGCTGTCTAATTCTGCGCTTGGAAATTAAGTGTAGTTTTAAATAAATTACAAAATTATAAACTACAAGATCATTTGTCCAAGAAAAATGTACCAGATGCTTAGTTTTTAGATAAAAATCAGACTCAAAGCTTCCAGAAAATGACAAGACCAAGTATTTAAAGCAATTATTTCTTAGTTTATCAGAATCCTTAAATTATATTCACTGAAGATACCAGTAAAGAACTCTTGGTTCACCAACAACAAACACCTAAGTCTTTAATATTTCCACTGACTTGACATATTGTAAAAAATGGGATAATCCAGTGATAGTAGAACTTTTAAGGACCAAGTTCCCAAACTGCAACTCAAAAGCCACTATTTATCCCAAAGTGCTAGCACTGTAATTAAATCTGGATATTGAGTTGTTAGTTTAGGGAAAAAAACCTCACATATTAACACCTTCTCTTAAAAGAAAAACACAGTAACATGCTTGCAATGATACATACAGATTTTTATTGAAATGTGAAAGTTTGTATTTGGCTTGCCTTTGTACACTTAATGTGATCCTTGCTGTTGTATGTATGCTGATGATTTGTCAAACCTTGGCTCATACTTCATTAGTTTGAGAGCAACACATGCAGCACTCAGGTCATCTTGTTAGCCTGTTTTTTTAAAAAATCCAATTTGATATACTTCAACTATGAAAATAACTGCTCACAGCATAAGATGATCCAAGCAAAATAAGAAAATCAAGCAAGATACTTTCATTGACTTAAAATTATTTGGCAGAGATTACCACATGTTAAGGATTTACTTTCAGAACTACCAACTGTGCTGTCCTTTGCCATCACTTAACACCTTATCTTCTCAAGTGTTTTACACAGGTCATATGATTTCTTTTTTCAGGTAGTGCTTTCTTGAAATTCTAATAATGCCATTTCCATATTTTCAAAATCTAACCAGCCTAACCAGGAAAAATCTAATTCTTCAAATTTAGCTCTGTCTGAAGAAGTAAGGAAACATAGGATTGTCTCCATCTTATGGAATTGTAAATATCTGTTATTAAAATTTTCCTTCACAGCTACTACAATGCTAGAAAATTCCTTTTAGATTTCATAGTGGCTTGTAGTATTGTCTGCACATGTAGAATTTTCTAAATACAGTTTTAGATTTGGAAAATATCTTAGCTGCTCAATTTCAAGGTGTCTTTCAAAAAACCTGCACTTTTCTCTCAAATGTTTCACTATCACAAAACATTCTTTCTTCTGTTTTCCCTACAACTTGTAGTTTTTCATTCAGTACATTTAAGTGTAGTATAAATTCTGTAAAAATTCATGAGGTTGTTAAGCTAGGCCATAACAGTGAGCTGTGGACATTCCTGTCCTTTTTCATTCATCAACAATCTAATTTAATCTAATCAGCCTACAAATATCTCCTGATTTCATCCTCTGCTTTGCCACTGGAGATTATTGTATATAAATAAAATAATATTCTGTTCCTGAATCTCATTAATAAGTGCTTGCATCTCAAAAATTAAGAGAATGAGGAATGAAGTAATTCACAATTTTTGTGAGACCTTTCAGGATATAATCTAATATTCTGCTGTTTTTCCTGGCACAAAGAGCTTCTTGATGTAGAGTTCAATGTAACTGGATGTTTTGATTCTTTAACAATTAACTGCAAGAAATCAGATAATGCCCCCCACCATGCAACAAGTCCTATCACTAGTAAATGAAACCACTTTGTCTTGTCTTATGTTTTGTAACAACAAAAACATCCTCCATCATAGCACTGTAGCTCTCCCTGTGTTCTTCTAGACAAAGACACCAGTTTCTCCAGCTCTTCTCTCATGATGCCTCCAACAGCCTAACACAAAATTAGTGCTAGCTTGCATGATGAGTTACATCTGTGCTTTTGTCCAAGCACATGTAGTAACAAGCAGCCTTTTTTTTTTTTTTTTGGTACCAGGGATCGAACTCAGGTCTTTGCAACAGGCTGCTTTTTATAAGTCAGTAGTGAGTTGCTGAGTAACAACCTTTGCACAGGCTTCAATCTTTAACAGCATTTCTTCTAAGTGCCATTTTTAGAAATTCCTTGCATAATTTTATCCTTCTTAGGGAAATCATGAAAAAGGGAATTACTCTCAGACAACACAATAAATGATAAAATCCCCAGCAGAGAGGAGCTTACAATGCTTTGCTCTGCACAGTGAAATTTAAAAGCTTGAATCTGTCAGATGACTTGTTTTAGAAAGATAGTTGCAAAACTTAAGAAACTGAGAATATTTCCTCAATTTCTCTTCAAGAAACTCTTTCACCAAGTTTGGCAATACTTTTGTGGTTGGTGTCTAAGTGTTGTCTGACATTTGATGTGTGACACACAACACTTTCACTACCCAGAATACATAATGCTTTTCCATTGCATTCAATCACTCCAAATGTCTCTGTCCAGGACTCTTGGAATGACTTTCCACTGTTTTCAGTTTTGCTTTTTTTAGTGTATTCATTTTTTGGTGTTGAAGGTTTAGAGTTTACAAAAATACAAAATTTAAAAAGATAAAGCACCTAATACAAATATATCACTATATCAAAAATAGTTAATATTATTAGTTAACACTGAAGAATTGGATATTGCCTTAATCAACAATCTATAGCAGTGATTCTCAGCTAAGATTACTCTTAAATTTGTTGACCGGCAGCACAACCACTGACTATCAGCTTTTGGCCTTCTCTGAAAAAAACATCTGAGTGCATTTCCTACCTTGTGGAGAATTCTACTAAAATTACAGCCAGTCCAAGAAAACATATATATGAAATATACAGCAAATATACATGGAGATATATATATATATATTATATTATATCACAATATGCCAGGGGTATCAGTACAACGTCAAAAGAATCAATATCTTAATTAGAACATCTCTTTGCTGCATTTTAGGCATTAAATTTTAATTTTTCATAAGAAAACTCAAAGCTAAAATCTTCTGTTAATAAAATAAATGCATTAAAACTCACAACCAGTCCTATCTGTCTGTCTGTCCATTTATCTATCACTGGCTGCTCACTGACCAGTCATGCAAAATCTTGGAAAAGTCACAGCCAATGAGTTGCAGCTTGTGACATCATTCTCTGCCACCACTACTCCTTTCCAACTATGCACATGTCCCCTAGGTGCACTGTTATCCAATGATCAGTTGCTGGGGAAATGTTGAGTAAACTTGGGTTGTATGCTTATAGGGGGCACACATGCCATAGATGTGCCATACATGCCATGATGGGATAACCAGTCTATGGCCCATAACCCTAACTATGAAGAGGAGACACAGTTGTTTCTTATGATTCAGCTTGCAGGATTGGAATGAACCAAGGTTTTGACAAAATACATTAGTATTAAAATCCGGGACTGATAAAGACAAAGAGTCAAGGGAGGTCTGATATCTCCCTCCATTTTAAGAGCTCTGCTTCCCAACTGTTGTGTCCATTTTTCAATTGTTTCCTGATAGAACTGTGCATCTTTCTAAAATAAAATGGTTATGCTCCCACTCTGATGATAAGGTTATAACAGACCAATTTATTCTGTAAAGCAGAGAGTGTAACTCTGTGAATCAAGGAGCAGGAAAACTAATACCTCAGCTTTTATGTGAAGCAATTTTCAGTGCATAGCTGAAATGAAGAGGCCAAACAAACCATAACAAATTTGAATTTGTGAAGGCCAATAAGGCTGGAATATAAATAAAAGAATATGTGGAACCATACAAAGAAACAGAGAAAAGGGCCTTCAGAAACTTCTACGGATAAACCCTAAAACTTTAGCCCAATGGACAATTATGCAAGGATTGGGTGAAAATCCATGAAGTCCTAGCAAAGAATCACATCAAGCAAAGAAAAGTTACTTGGGAACTATTATCTAAAACTTTCCTGAAGTCTACAAATGGCGAGGGATAATTCAAGTTCTCACCAAATGGAATGAACAAATCATTATAAATTCAAGGATCTTTTGCTTGCAGTTCCAGAAGTGTAGTCTGTTATGTGGGCATGAAGTACTCTAAAATGAACACTCTAGAGCTGTCCAATGTCCTTTCCAAAAACCATGTTAAAATCAAGTTTCCTATAATAAAACAGATCCAAAAGTGAATACATGTGTCAGAGACAAAGAACAACACTCTTGGAAAAATGTAGAAAAAGTAGTATAAGTTGTAATATTTATAATGGCCATACTTGATAAAATTAATGTGCATATGAAGATATAGACTTATATGCCCAGGTAAAAATCAGCCAATAAAAGCAGAAAGAAATGATAAACCAAGTGTTTTTGGAAAATGCCTGTAATTCTAGCACATTAGAAGATTAAGAAAGGAGTAAAATAAGTTTGATTCACACCTGGGCATATTATCAAGACCTTGTCTCAAAAAAGCAAATGAAAATATATAAACAATTGAGGACATAGCAGTACAAAGCCCCTGTGTTCAATTCATTCCCAGTACCAAGTAAAAGAGAGAGTGATCATAAAATTAGAAGAAAAATATGGATGTTATAAATATGCTCAAATATCTAAAGATAAATATGAACATAATTAGAATATCAATTAAAGATACAAAAAGAAAAGTAATGATAACCCTTGAGAGTGATGTTTCACTGAATTATACTAATGGTACTTTGGAGAGTGTTGAAATCATCACTGAATTTGAAGATATAAAAATAAAATTAAAATGAACCATTGAAATTCAGTAATAACCTTGGTTCATAAAAACTTCTGTTCATGAACAATTTAGTTTATGAACAGAAGCACTGGGCAAAATTTTGTTTCCACTGGTAAACTCCACATCAAATGATGAACATGACTGTGGCCATCTTTGTGACATGACCATGAAAGTGGCTATTTTCCTCAGAATCTTGGAATAAATTAAGTTTCTGAAGTGAGGTACAACTGTGATCTAATGATTTGTAATTATGTAAGAAAGTAATATATACAAAAAGGGAGAAGCAAAGGAAGGAAGGAAGATAGGAAGGGAGTTGCATTAAATTGAATAGACAACAAAATACCAAATATGATAAATACTATAAAATCCCGAACAAAGAAGTTAAAATAAATCTGAATCATGATAAATTCAAAGAATATTACAAATATGTACATAAATAGAAATTTTCTAAAAAAGATTTAGGATAATTACTAGAAGCAAAGGCAGAAAAACTTTTCACTATTTTCTGAAAAGTTGATAGACTTCTCAAAAGTGATTCAGTAGCCGTCCCACCACTCGCAGCACAGAGGAAAGGGCTTTTGGGTGGCCAACTGTCCCACTGCACCCTGCCCAGAAGAAGGGGCTTCCAGGTTGCTATCCATCCCACTGCTTCTGGCCCAGAGGTAGGGGCTTCTGAGCAGCTGTGCCACTTCTCCTGGTCCAGAAGAAGGGGCTTCGAGGCCACCATCCCTCCCACTGCTCTCAGCCCAGAGGAAAGGGCCTTTGGGCCAACATCTGTCCCACCACTCCCAGCCAAGAGGAAGGGGCTTCCTGGCCACCATGCATCCCATCTCTCCGAGCCCAGAGGAAAGGGCTTTTGGGGCATATTCTGTCCCACTGCTCCAGGCCCAGAGGAAGGGGCTTCTGGGCTGCCATCCATTCTGCTGCTCCTGGCCCATAGGTAGGGGCTTCTGAGCTGCTGTCCCACTGCTCCTGGTAAAGAGGAAGGAGATTACCAGCCACCATCCCTCCCACCACTCTCAGCCCAGAGGAAAGGGCTTTTAGGCCCCCTTCTGTCCCACCACTCCCAACCCAAAGGAAGGGGCTTCTGGGCCACCATCCCTACTGCCGCTCCTGGCCCCTGCCCAAACTCTTCCAGCTCAGAGGAGGAGAGCTGAAAGGGCGCCAATAGCAACCCCCCTGACTCTCCAGTCAAAAGGAAAAAACATGTAAATAAGTTTCAAAACCAGACTTCCAGATCACCTACAGCAGCCCCAAAGGGAAATGAGATGGAACATTCTGATACTCAACCACCTGGACACATTGAACTAGCAACAAAAGGGGATCTGGAAAAATGAAATCAGAAATAATTTCTCAGATAACAGGAGAGATTATGCTCCTAGTGCAAGACATGATTAATAAATCTTGAGAGAAGCTGAAGAACATGATGGAATGCCAACATAGGGAACAAACGGAATCCATAAAACAGATGCAAATAGATTTCCAGGAGATGAAGAACTCCACTGAAAGCATACACAGCAGAATGAGCCAATGTGAGGACAGAATTTCAGATATAGAAGATAAGATTGCAATTAATGACCAGGAAAAGAAA
>NW_004624915.1:1249286-1280740 GCF_000247695.1 Heterocephalus glaber
TGGTGCAACCACTGTGGAAATCAGTATATAGCTACCTCAAAGAACTACGACTGGAAGTCCCATTTGACCCTGCTATTACATTGCTGGGGGTCTTCCACTAAGAATTAAAAGAATAATGCCACAGTGATATATGTGCATCCATATTCATAGCAGCACAGTTTGTGATAGCTAAAACTTGGACATAGCCCAAATGCCCATCAACCTGAGACTGGATAAAGAAAATGTGGAGTTTTTTTAATAAAATGGAGTACTACTCAGCCATAAAAAATGAGAAACTAGAGACATTTATAGCTAAGCGGATGTACATTGAGGCGATACTCTTAAGTGAAATAAATAGGACACACGTGTAAATACAGAATAGTCTCTCTGGTGTTAGAAACTGAAAGTGTAAATAAGGACTAAAATGTATAATAGGTAATGTGAAGTAGGAAGAAAAGGGGCAAAGGGGAAGAAAGTGGGAGGCATAGGGGAAAGGAAAGAAAGGAATGGAATTAATATGATAAAATGGAAAAATAGGAACAAAATCTTTGTAAATAGGGAGGCATGGAGGGGTTGAAGGGAGGGCTGGGCAAGGGTGAAAAATAAGAACCAAGATAGATTATGTAAAGGTGCAAATTTCCAATGAGGAATGTCATTATATTGTACACCTAAAATATACCAATGTTTGGAATGAATAATCAATAATCCAAAATGGGAAGTAAAGGTCCAAAGGGGTAAGGGTAGTGGGAGGGCCAGGGGAAAGGAAAGAAAGGAAAGGAAAAATGATGAGAAATGGAAAAAATGGAAATAAAGTCTTTGTCAATAGGGAAGGGTGGGGGTGTGGAGGGAGGGCTAGGAATGGTGAAAAAATAAGAACCAAGATGCATCATATATAGGTATAAGTTCCCGATGAGAAATGTAAATGTGTTGTATACCTAAAATGTACCAATAAAAGAATGTAAGAAAAAGAAGTGATTCAGTATACATCACAGTGAAACAACGCAATGAAAAGAATAAATCAACACCCTTCTTAATGAGAATAGCCTGAATTCTTCAATTAAAAGATACAGATTGGCAAATTGGATCAAGAAAAGCCCAAAGAATTTGTAGTGTACAAAAAACCCCCAATAAATTCAATGATTAAAAATTGAAGAAAGGGTCAGGGAATTTAGCTCAGTGGTTTTCCTTCCTGCTGTGCAAGCACAAGGACCCAAGTTCGATCCCTGGTACCCTCCCCACCCAAAAAATTGAAGAAAGTGTGGCCAGTGATTTAGCTCAGTGGTACTGTTCCTGCCTTGCAAGTGCAAGGACCTGAGTTCCATTAGTGGTAAAAAGAAAATAAAAATTATAGGATGTTAATCAATATTCCATGCAACAGGAACTTAGAAAAAAAGCAGGGTTAGCTATTTGAATTTGAAAGAAAGTGAATTTCAAGAAAATCTAATAAGAAAAGACAAAGAAGTTCACTACATATTGGTTAAGGGAATAATTCAACAGAAAGATAGAACAACCATGAACACATATTCATCAAACACTAGTGCACCCAAATACTAATAGACATACCACTTACAAACATAAAACTCAGATAAACAGCAACACAGTTATAAGGGGGGACTTCATTACCCCACTGACATAAATAGACAGCTCAACTAACGAAAAAAATCATCAAAAAATTAGAGTTGAACCAAACATTGAAAGTAATGGTCTTAATACTTATCTACAGTGTTTCCCCAACAACAGTATACACATTCTGCAAATGGGAATTTCTACAAAATGCTAGTCAATGAAACATACTTAAGTAAATGCAAAAGAATCAAAACTATTCCATGCTCACTATCAGATCATAGTTCAATGAAACTAGATAACAATACCAAAGAAACCATAGTAATTATGTAAATACATGGAAATTAAAAAATATTCTCTTGAATAATCAGTGCTTTACAGAAAAAAAATCAAGGAAAAATTAGTTCATAAGATCAAACAGTAATGTTAGTACACATTGGAACCTATGGAACACAATGAAAGCTGTAGTATGAGGGAATAAATATAAATGGCAGTGAATGCCCACATAAGAAAAGTACAGCCAGGTCAAATAAATAATATAAAGGTTCACTTCAAAGACAGAGTAAACTTTTCTTCCTATTTCAAATTATCAATTATTCATTTTAATCATTTTAATCCTTATTTATACTTTCAGTTTCTCACAGTAGAGAAACTATTTGGTATTACACATGTGTCCTATTTATTTCACTTAAAAGAGCATAGGCTCAATATGCATCGATTTAGCTATAAATGTCTCTAGTTTCTCATTCTTATGGGTGAGTAGTACTCCATTAAAATAGGAACAAAGATACATCATCATGTACAGGTACAAGCACCCGATGATAAATGTAAACGTATTGTATACCTAAAATGTACCAATAAAAGAATTTTTTAAAAAAGACAGAGTAACAAAAATAGTACTATTCCAAAGTTAGAACAAGGAAGAAACTTAATAAATCGGAATACAAATAAATTGAGACAAAAAACTACAAAGAATCAATGAAGAGTTCAGTCTTTAAAAAAATTAAAAAAAAATGATAACCCCCTAGCTAGTTTTCCCAAAAGAAAGGAAGAAAAGACCCAAATCCATGCAATTAGAAATTTAAAGGGTAAAATTACAAAGGATTCTGTTGAAATTCAGATCGCTTATAAGTACTTTGAGAACTTTTACTCTAATAAAATGGAAAATTCAGAGAAAATTATTAGATTCCTAGACACATATGAACTATCAAAGCTGAACCAAAAAAGCATAAAGTTGTGAATGATCCAATATCAATCAATGAAGTTTAATAAAAAATGTTAAAAGCACCAACTAAGAAAAGCCCAGTTCCCAAAGTATGCCAATAATTCTAAAACTCTTTAATGACCCTTAAAAGGAAGCAGCACTTCCAAAGTCATTCGTGGAAGCTAGCATTTCTCTGACTCCAAAATCAGAAAAGGACACAACAAAAAAGAGAACTACAATCCAATCTCTTCAATGAACATAGATGCGAAAATCCTCAGTAAAACACAGAATGTAAAATATCCTCGAAAACATTAGTCATCATGACCAAAATAGGAATTATTCTAGTGATGCAAGAATGGTTCAACCTACATAAATCAATAAATGTAATATATCACATAAACAGAAGCAAGGATAATACATAATCATCTCAAAAGACTCAGAAATATCATTGACAAATTTGAACATCCATTCATGTTTTTAATAAATCCCTGAAAAAATGGGCATAGGACTTTATCTCAATTTGATAAAAACCAACTATGACAAACCAATGGCCAACATCATATTAAACGTACAGAAGCTGAAAGCTTTCCATTTAAATTCAGGGACAAGGCAGAAGACACAGGGTGAGGACCCCGGTGTGGCTTGGAACCCCTGATTGGTCCCCTCACTCCGCACAATAGGACCAGCTAAAGCACGCAGAGCCTGGTACCCCACCACACACACTGTCTCTGGCCTCCTGGCTCTAGTGCTACCTGGTTCCACAATACAGAGGCACAGGGGGTCATAAAGGCCATTATCCTGAGCTCCAGAAGATAGAGCAGAAGTGAACAACAGAAAGAGGGCCTCTCTTGGGCTCCTCAATGAAAACTGAAGCCCATTGGAAAAGTGAAGAGAATCTCTGCAATAAAGACACACCAGACTACTGTAGTTGGTAAGTTGGAGGGATCATCACATCACATCGGAACCTGGACTATCTTAAGGGGAAGGGCAGCTGGAACTTGCAGTAGGACCTTGCAGAGTTTAACCCTGCAGGAAGTCAGGGAGCTCAACTTGGGACTAGCAGACAGAAATCTGCCTGAATTTCACAGGTCTGCTACTGGCTTGCTGAGACTCATTGGCTTATATCTGCACACAGCTGCTGAGGTTGTCTATTGTGACAGCAGAGACACACACTGAAGTAGGCCCTTCATTTTCATTTTTTGTTATTTGCAAAAAAATTTTTTTCTATTTTTAATTTTTAATTTTTATTTCTTTTTATTCTTTTCAAATTTTTATTTTTCTCTTCTTTTTTTCTTTCTTTTCTCTTTTCTTTCTCTCTCCCTCACTCATTCTCTTGTTGTCCCTTGTTCTTCATTTCCATTTTTGTTCCTTTCTGGACCTAATTTGGATTTCTCTTTTATTTTTCTTTTCTTCTCTTTTTCTTTGTCTTGATTACAATTAGTTTTTGTTTGTTTTGTTTTGTTTTTGGTACTGGGATCAAAGTGGGGATCTTGTGCTTTCAAGGCAGGCTCTAGAACCACTGAGCTAAATCCCCAGCCCTATCATTAGTTTTAAAGGAAAGTAAATACAGTATCTACCCTCCCTATTGCTTTTAGGTGGTGCTGTGCACATCTTTGTTCTTTCATTCTGCCTTTTCCTCTTGTCTTCAACAGTTTCTTAGAGTTTGTGTGATCTTCCTATGTCTTCTGGCCTCACTGGAAACTTACCTGATCCTTCTACATATCTGTCCCTCCCTCCCTAACTCCTTGTAACTCCCCATCTTGAAGGGTAAAGTTGATATATTGAAGAGTTTATTCACTGTAAACATGTTTGGTTGGTCCTTGATTTTGATTTAATTCATGCAGTTAAAGGTGATAGATTAATAACTACCACAAATTGTCATTTTCTAGGCTGTGCTTGATGCTGTGGTGTTGCTGACTATATCATTTGGGCTAAGATGATGTGATTGCCTTCCTGGTAAAATGAAAATGGGATAGTCTCAGAGTCATTAGAAACTCAAAACATAAAGATCAGCTATATCTGGAAGACACCTCTGAAAAGCAATCATTCCACAAGGGTTCTAAGCACAAGCAACAAAGATACTTACAATAAGCAATTTTGAAATATCAACCCAGGAATTAAACCAAGGAGACTACCAAAAATAAAAATGAGAAGACATTTAAGGAAGGTGTAAACTCAGGCTTCCATCACAAAAAGGGAAATGCTGTGAGAAACGAGGTGGAAAAATATGATAATTAACCACCTGGACACTCTGAACTGATAGCACAGGAAGTAACAAAACAGATGAATGAGGCTCTAGAAAAATTCAAAACAGAAATAATTTCCCAGATAACTAAATGATGGTGAGCAGAGCGAAAAACATTAGAGACTCTAGAACAGAAACAGATGAAAAAAAATAGATGAGCTTAGAAACATGCTGGAAGCCATGAATGCCCACCATAAGAAAGAAATGGAAACCATGATTGCCCAACATAAGAAAGAAATGGAATCCATGAAACAGATTCAAACAGATACCCAGGAGATTAAAAACTCCATTGAAAGCATTCACAGTTGATTAAGGGAATGTGAAGATAGAGTGTCAGATATAGAAGACGGGATTGCATGAAGGACCTTGAAAACAGAGATTTCTTAAAAATAGTAAGAAACCATGAGAAATCAACCCAGCAGCTGCCAGATGATGCAAAGAAGAATAATATGACTGATAGGAGTCCATGAAAAAACAGGAGAAAGTACAATTGACATAAAAAAGCTGTTCACAGAAGTAATAGTAGAAAACTTCCCAGACAGAAGTAGAGAATTGGACATACAGATAAGTGGAGCATACAGAACTCCTACTAGCCATGATAAAAAAAAAAAAAAATCTACACCTAGACATATAATAGTCAAGATCCCAGAAACTCAACAGAAGAATAAAATCCTACAAGCAGTTAAAGACACAAATCACCTACAAAGGAAAGCCCATCAGAATATCAGAATCACAGCAGACTTCTCAACACAAACCATCAAGTCAAGTGGAGCCTGGAGTGAAGTATTTCAAGCCCTAAAAGAAAATATCTTCCAACCTAGACTGTTGTATCCTGAAAAATTAAGTTTCAAAATCGATGGGGAAATTAGATACTTCCATGACAAAGAACACCTGAGAAATTTCATGAACACTAAACTGGCACTCCAGACAATTTTATACAATATCTTAGAAAAAGACAATGAAGGTCACAACTCCATGAGGCCTAACAGAGGGAAGCCACAAAGCAAGGCTAAAAACTAAAGGGAAAGGGGAAAAATAAAAAATAAAAGAGCCAAAAACAGTAAAGCATCATGAAAAGGATGTCAATTATCTATCAATTATAACCATCAATGTTAATGGCCTCAATTCACCAATCAAAAGAAATAGACTGGCAAAATGGATTAAGAAGCAAAATCCAACAATATGTTGTAAACAAGAAACACATCTAACTCAAAAAGACATTCATAGACTGAAAGTAAAAGGATGGAAAACAGTTTTCCATGCAACAGGAACCCAGAAAAAAACAGGCTTAGCAATCCTATTTGCAGACAAAGTAAATTTCAAACCAAAACTAAGTAAGAGAGACAAAGATGGTCACTACATCCTGGTGAAGGGAACAATCCAAGAGGAAGTGACGACAGTCATAAATATATATGTACCAAATACAAGCGCCCCTAACTATACAAAACAATTATTAATGGACATGAAAAACCAAATAAGCACTAATACAATTGTAGTAGGGGTCCTCAATACCCCACTATCACAAATGGACAGATCAGCTAAACAAAAAGTCAACAATGAAATTCTACAACTAAACCAAGCAATTGAACAAATGGACTCAATAGATGTTTACAGAGTGTTCCACCCCACAAAATCAGAATACACATTCTTTTCAGCTGCACATGGGTCATTCTCCAAAATAGACCACATGCTAGCTCATAGGACATGTCTAAGTAAATGAAAAGAATTGAAGTTACCCCCTGTATATTATCAGACCATAGTGCAATAAAATTGGAGATCAATAGCATAAGAAACCACAAAACCTGCACAAACACATGGAAATTGAATAACACTCTCCTGAACCACCAATGGGTCACAGAATTAGACAGTTTCTACAAGTAAATGATAATGGCAGTACAACATACAGGAATTTATGGGACACAATGAAAGCAGTTATATGACGGAAATTCATAGCAGTAAATGCCCATATTAGGAAAACAGAGAGAGCTCAAGTAAACAACCTAATGCTAAACATCAAGCTCCTAGAAAAAGAATAGCATGATAAACCCAAAGCTCTCACAAGAGAGGAAATTATAAAGACCAGAGCAGAAAGAAATGAAATGGAGACTAAGAGAACAATACAAAAAAACTCAATGAATTAAAGAGTTGATTTTTCAAATGAATAAATAAAATTAATAAAACTTTAGCCAATCTTATCAAAAAAAGAAAGAAAAGGCTCAAATCCATGCAATTAAGATTAACAGACCGAGTTGAAATCAAGAGGATCATCAACACCTTCTTCAAGGACCTGTACTCTAATAAAATGGAAAACACAGAAGAAATAGACAGATTCCTAGACACATACGAATTGTCAAAGTTAAATGAAAAAGATACAGCAATTCAAAACATGCCAACTACAATGAGTGAAATTGAATATGTAATTAAGGAGGTGAAGGGGAAAGGGAAGAAACGAAAGGAAAAACTATGAGAAAAGAAAAAAATGGAAATGATGTCTATGTAAATAGGGAAGGGTGGTGGGGGTGAAGAGCACATAGATAATGGGGAAAAAATAAGAACTAAGATACATCGTGTTCAGGTACAAACACCCAATGATAAATGTAAATGTATTGTATACCTAAAATGTACCAATTAATATATAAATAAAAAAAAATTACCAACAAAGAAAAGCCCAGGTCCTGATGGTGTCACTGCTGAATTCTACGAGACATTTAATGAAGAGCTATTGCCATTAGTCTTTAAACTCATCAATGAAATTGAACAGGAAGCAAAACTTTCAAATTCATCCCTGGAAGCAAGTGTTACTTTGATTCCAAAACCAGGGAAAAACAAAACCCAAAAAAGAACTACAGGCCAATCTCCCTAATGAACATAGTTGCAAACATCCTCAACAAGATACTGGTAAACAGAATACAGAGGATCATCAAGAAGATCATACAACCTGACCAAGTCAGAAAATTGGAATAGAAGGTCTTTATCTCAACCTGATTAAGGTTATCTATGAAAAACCAACAGCCAAAATCATACTAAATGGTCAAAAACTGAAAACTTTCACACTAAAATCAGGAACAAGACAAGGATGCCCACTATCACCACTCCTGTTCAGGATAGTTTTGGAAACATTAGCCACAGCAATTAGGCGAGAGAAAGCAATAAAGGGAATAAAGACAGGAAAGGAAGAAGTTATACTGTCATTATTTGCTGATGATATACTTTACATAGAAGACCAAAAAATCTCTGCCAAGAGACTTATACACTTGGCAGATTCAGTAGAGTAGCTGGATACAAGGTTAACACTGAAAAAACAATAGCCTTCTTGTACACAAGTAACAGACTTACTGAGAGAGAAATTAGAGAAACGATTCCTTTTACAATAGCATCCAAAAAAAAATGAAATATCTAGGAATCAATCTAACAAAGGAAACCAAAGACCTCTACACTGAAAACTACAGCACTCTGAAAAAGGAGATTGAGGAGGATATAAGAAAATGGAAAGACATCCCTTGTTCCTGTGTAGGAAGAACCAATACAGTGAAAATGGGCATACTTCCAAAACTGCTATATAGATTTATTGCAATGTCAATTGAAATTCCAACAATATGTTTCACAGAGCTAGAGGAAACAATCCAAAAATTCATTTGGAACCAGAAGAGAACTAGAATAGCAAAAGCAATTCTAGGCAACAGAGACATGGCAGGGGGTATCACAATTCCCAACATGAAACTATACTACAAAGGATCTGTGATAAAAACAGCATGGTACTGGCAAAGAAGCAGCTCAGAGGATCAGTGGAATAGATTAGAAGATCCAGAAACAACTCCATTCATACTCACCCACCTCATCTTTGACAAAGGAGTCAACCACCCTCATTGGAGGAAAGATACCCTGTTTAATATATGGTGTTGGAAAAAATTTCAACCTGCCAAAGATTAAAACTAGACCCATATCTATCACCATGACCTAAACTAAGATTGAAGTGGATTAAAGATCTACATATTAAAACAGAAACACTAAACTTGGTGGAAGATAAGTTTGGTAGAACTGTTGAAGACATTGGCATAGAAAAGTCTTTATGAACAAAACCTCAGTAGCACGAGAACTAGCACAAAGAATCAACAACTGGAACTTCATCTTATTAAAAAGCTTCTGCACTACAAGAGAAACCACCAACAGAGCTAAGAGACAACCTACAATGTGGGAAAAATTTTTTAGCAGCTGTACCTTCTCCAAGGGACTACTATCTAGAATAGATAAAGACCTAAAAAAAATCAAATCCCCCAAATTCAAAGGCCAATTCAAAAATGGGCCTCTGAAATGAACAGACATTTCTTAGACAAAGAAGTAGAAATAGCAAATAAACATATGAAAAAATATTCAACATCACTGGAGATGCAGATGAAAACTATGCTGAGATTCCACCTCACCCCACAAAGAATGGCTGCTATCAAGAAATCAACCAATAACATATGCTGGTGGGGTTGTGGGGAGAAAGGAACACTTCTCCATTAATGGTGGGAGTGCAGACTGGTGCAACCACTTTGGAAATCAGTATGGAGATACCCTAAATACTAGGGCTAGAGTTCTCATTTGACCCAGCTATTCCCCTGCTGGGGATCTTCCCAAAAGAATTAAAAGAATCATACCACAGTGATATATGTGCACCTCTGGTTAATAGCGGCACAGTTTGTAATAGCTAAAGCTTGGAAACAGCCCAAGTGCCCATCAACTGGAAACTCGATAAAGAAAATGTGGTTTTTTTTATTAAATGGAGTACTACTCAGCCATAAAGAAGGAGAAACTAGAGACACTTATAGCTAAATGGCTGAATATTGAGGTCATACTCTTAAGTGAAATAAAGAGGACAAACGTGTAAATACCAAATAGTTTCTCTAGTGTGAGAAACTGAAAGTGTAAATAAGAATTAAAAGGACTACAATGAATAATTGATAATTTGAAATAGAAAGAAAAGTTCCAAAGGGTTAGGGGAAGAGGGAAGGGAAGGGGAAAGGTAAGAAGGGAAAGGAAAAATTATGAGAAAAAGAAAAATGGAAAAGAAGTCTTTGTAAATAGGGAAGGTCAGAGGGCAGGAAAAGTGCATAGGTAATTGGGAAAAATTAAGAACCAAGATACAACATGTACAGGTACAAGCACCCAATGCTAAATGTAAACATGTTGTATACCTAAAATATACCAATAAAAGAATTTATGCAAGAAAATAAATAAATTCAGGGACAAGGAAAGGATGTCCACCATCACCACTCTTGTTCAATATAGTTCACGAAACATTAGCCAGGGCAATCAGGCCAGATAAATAAAAGAAATATATATTGGAAGGGAAAAAGTTAAATTATTATTATTTGTAAATGATATGATGTATTATTTGAATGATCCTCAAAATTCCACAAGAAGACTCCTAGAGTCAGTGACCAAATTCATTAGCATAAAAGTATACAAATTCAACACCCAAAAAATCAATTGTGTTTCTGTATAGATATAATAAACCTTGAGAGAAATAGGAATGTGGAGAGCCAACAGTTCTATAAGTATTAAGGTGGACAACTTGGATTTCCTATTAAAGGGTTAAGTTAAATATTATAGAACTTGCTGCCCAGCTCTGAAGAAGTTAGGCGTAGGAGAAAGTGATAAGAATAACACAAGGACACGGAACTGGGGAAAAGAAAACACGGGACTGTCTCAAGGCCTGGGGACTTTCCAGATGTGCCTTATGTAAGATGTTTTCTATTCTTGAGTGCTATAAAAGAGAGCAGTAAAGTTAATAAAGTAGCTCGGATACTGGGAGCTCCCCCGACTCTGTTTCTTTGCCTTTCTTTTTCATCATCCTCACTCCTCCATTCAGGTGTTGTTCGACAAGTGACGGCGGGCTCCGTCATAGGAAAAAATACTTTTCACAAAAGTATCAAAAAAAGAGAAATATTTAGGAATTAATCTAACCAACAAAGACCTATATAATGAAAATTAGAGTACTCTGAAAGAAAAAAATCAAAGATGATATCAGAAAATGGAAAGATATCCTCCTGTTCCTGGTAAGCAGAATCAATATAGTTAAAATAGCTCTACTTCCAAAACTGAGCAATCATTTTCTTAAACATTCTCTTTAGACAGAATGATGGTAAACTACTTAAAAATTGGGTAATACTGCTTCATAGGTTAACCTTATTTTTTGGTCTGGTTATAGTGTATATTTTAGAAAATAATTTGCTTTATCTATAATTTATATCATAATCTAAAATGCAATAATAGAAGCTAATATTTGTTGAGCTCTTACTCAAGCCTAAGCTCTGTACTCTATTTTTTTGTTAGTTAAATCACAATGTAATTCAACTACACTAGAGCACTAAATTTTCTAAAGAGTTAAATAAATATTTAAGAAAATATACAGATTTAATATCATTTCTCTTAGTCTTGCTAATAGAATTCTATAAATTTGGAAGAAATATATACTTTTTTTATTTTTTATGTTATTAGGTTATGTGTGATTTTATCCTTTATTATTATATGTAACTAATGTTAAAAAGTGACTCTGCACTCTCTTTTAACATTTGTATTTAATTATATTGGAAACTAATGTAAAAAATCTGAAATGATTCACAAATATTTGAATAAATATTACTTATCACAAGAAATGTTATTCGCTATCAAGTTCCTCTAGTGAATGTCTGTTCACTAGTTGGCTCCAGAATTCTTTTGAGGAGTTCCTTGGGGCAATGAATACTGTTCTTCCTCTGTTGCAATTGATCATTTATCTATTCCAGTCCCAATCCTCTAAGAAAATTTCTTCATATTTTATCCTTGTTATTTTCTTTCTAAACTATGAAACTATTTATGTTTCACATATTTAGGATCAAATAACATACAACCATTAGCCAATGCGTTGTGTTTTGAGGACTTCATAGTTGCTGCATAATTCATCAACAACATCTACTTTGACTTTGGTTTTGTTATAAAATGTAATCATTTCTGGCTTCATTTGTGGTGAGGATTCACTATCAATCTGTTTTTTGTTTTTTTTTTACTGTTTGAGACAGTGTCTTACTATGCAGTCCAGGCTAGCCTTGAACTCACTATGTATCACAAGCTGACCTTGAACTCTCAGGATCCTCCTGCCTTAGCCTCCCAAGTGCAGAGATTATAAGCATGTGCTTGGCCTCACTCTAAATCTTATTATCGTGTTGTAATGCTGACAATATAGATACTACTTTGTTTTCTTCACCATATAGGAGGCCGTGTCATGTCTTTCTGAAATCCAAAGATTGTAGGATACATTTCTCTATGGTGAACTTGGGACATTTCTTCAGGAATCTTGACTTTGTTCTAGTGAATAGTTCCTGTGCTGGTCAACTGATATTCTTTTAGCAAATGCAACATCAGTGGCTAACTAGTGAACAAATTGCTGAATGTGACATTTGGGTTATTTTTGAAATATGTGCAACAAGTCTGTTTACAAAGTCATATGGTTATTACTGAATGAAGCCAGACCAGGTGGCTGAGTAACATGATAAATTTCTAAATTCCAGGTGTAAAATGTCTTCACATCTACCAGGGCATATATTTTTATACCATATTTGAAAAATTTATTTGGCATATATTGCCAAAATCTTCAACAACCGTGAATTGATGCAAGTTGTTCATCACTTGTCATGTAATTTGAACATTGTATAAATTTCTCAGCAGTTTGGAACAACAGTCAAATTGTTAGAATATTCTTTCTGGGGAGTCTTTTTGTTATCAAAACATAGGCACTTTTGAAGGAAACCAAATCTCTTGAGTGTCATTATTGGTCTAAATATCTCAATGTTACATCTGTTACTTCCCCCATAAATTCTGTAGATTCTGTATGATAAATTCCTACCATGAAAGCTTTTAGTTCAGATAGTGAAGTGTCATGATAAATATATTTTTGAATATTATTACTGGTGCCTATAGAACATTTTCTTGTATTTCATTATTAGTGTATTTCAAAACATCTTGTAGTATATCAATTTCCAACAATTTCCAACAGTGAATCACACTGTTGGCATTCTGTCCAATAGGTCTCACCCCTGGCAAGAATTTAATAACATTTTTGGACCTAATTCTAACATTGGATCACTCGAGTATACATAACCAATGTGTAGCATTTTGACTAGTCAAATATTTATTTACATTAGTTCTTTTCCTCATCTGGATTAAAGGCTTCATTCTGTATATCCTTGTCTGTCATGTCTCTGTCATATCTGTCATATATTATTCACTTTGGCTTGCATGATTCAAGTCATCATTGGTAGCTGAGTCACCTCATGACTTACTTTCAACCTCCTCCGAAAATTGTAAAAGTGAACTTGCACGCAATGTTGTACTGAATTGGGCTAATTGTATAAGAAAAAACAAGATAAGATCCAAGGTATATCATGTACAGGTAAAAACTCCCAATGATGAATGTGATCATAATGTATACCTAAAATGTACCAGTAAACAATGAATAGAATTGTTAAAAATTCCAAGATTATTTAATTAAAAATAAAGGATTTTTGAAAGCTAAAAAGGAAAACATTTAATAAAAAAAGATTCACCCCAATTCTTGACTTAAACCAGTATACCAATCGGACAAACAGAAAAGTGACTAAAAAAATATTTTTAATGATAATTTCTTTGTTACAAGCAGGTTTCTACTTTATTGCATATGCATTTTATGAAGACACAGAGCCTGGTCTCTCAAAAGGCTTATTTTAGCCCTTTCCTGTTTTGTTGCTCATTAAGGGAATCTAATAATGGTGAGTGTATATGTGTTCAGAACTCAGAAAAAATACATGAGAGGAAGGAGAAAAATGGCAGAGTAGAGAAGGTAGCAACTCAGTTTCTCCAGGATGAAGTACCTGAAGTATCTGGAAAATAACAGCTCAGAGATGAACTGAAGTGAGTGGAGGGCACATGGGAACCATGAGGGAACTGACAGAGGAGAAGAAATTAGGATTAAGTGATACAGAAGAAATAGCTCACTGCCATGGACCAGAGACCTTGTGTGGACATGGAGAGCATCTGTGTGGCCACTGGCAGGGAGGCAGTAAAATCAACAACTTTGCTTCTCACAGAGAAATAGAAACAAGACCTGTACCAAGAGAATCTTATGCAGTCAGAGACAGCAATGAGAACATGAGCCACTCTTTCCTCAGGGATCCCCTAGAGTCAATGGTTGGTGAGTGACGATGGAGTGGCATCCCAGCAAACAGTCCCAAGGAGCAGAAGAGTGCAGGTAGGTGTTGGCATTTTTATTTAGGAAAGGAACTGGGGCTTGAACTTCAGTCTGGAACAGTTCCACAGTCGCTCTACTGCCAATTTCCCAGAGTGGAAAAGGAGAAGGGAACCCCAGTCAAGGTAAACTGCCAGGAGATGGACAGCAGACTGGGGGGATTTAGGCTGAGTGGTAGGGGATTGGACCACCCAGACTCTGCTCCAGTGGCAGCAGAGGTGGTGGTGATTTGTTCTCATCATCAGTAGACCTGTATAGCCACCATTTTTCTGAGCACAGACAGCCCTTGGTCTTCCAGTTTGAACAAAGACATGCACTGCCTGGAGTTCTGCTTTATAACACAAAACTGAGGAAGGAAACCACAAATCCAAAATGATTAAACTTTTTTGTTTTACTATTCTTTACTTGACTTTATTATTCTCTCATTTTTATACTCATACTTTTCAAATTTTTAAATATTTTTCTTCCTTCTATACATTATTCCTCACACTTTTATTCCATTATTTTACACTATTGTCTTTTAAGACTGTGCTTGTATATTCATGCTTTGCCTACATGTATTTGTCTGTTTTAATTTTTGTTTGTTCAGTTTTGTTCTGTTTTTTTAATCCTCCCAATAGACTTTAGAAGGTAAGGAAACTGCCCTCTGTTCATTTATACCTTGTCCTACTTTTATCCATATATCCTTGCCTGGCCTCCTTTTCATGTGTTTTTCTCATTCTCAATTTTACTTTTTTCCATTCTACCTTAAACTTTTTCTCTAACATTTACATCAAGCACAGAACCATTCCCCATCCCCATCTTTCACTACTAATTTTGTACTTAGTCTTCCCTGTTATCTGTTTCTAAATACATAACAACAGGGCTGGGGATGTAATTCACGGGTGTTGTGCCTGCCCAGCAAGTGCAATGTCCTGAGTTCAATTACCAGTACCAAAAAAAGAAATGATCCCCTAAATATGTACCAACATAGCCTTAACATCAATAGGACCCTTTACCCCTGTCCTATTTCTTCCTTCCCATAACACAGAGCAGAGAATTTAGATATTTTTCTTTTTCTTTTTCTTTTCAGTTCTACTTCTCTTCTCTTTCCCTCTTTGGCATTACTAAAACCCTTGGGCTTCAGATGGTTGATTCTATAAAACTACTGTTGATTTTTTTTTCTTTTACCAGTAGAGGATACACAGCCACTGCATTTGGTCCACATTAACATTGGAATAAGGCTTTGGTTGTTATAGCTGTAGGTGTGTTCCCTAGACTAAAACAAGACAAAGATGTTCACTAGTACCTCTGCAATTCAATATAGTTTTTGAAATATTGGCCAGAGCAATTAGGCAAGAGAAAGACAAAAAAGAGATACATACAGTAAAGGAAAAACTCCAATTACCATTATTTGCAGATAACATGATATTATACATGAAAGACACAAAATACTGCACCATGAAACTCTAAGAATTAATAACCACTTTCATCAAAGTACCAAAATACAAGATCAACACATAAAAATCATTACCTCTTGTGTATTCCAACAATGAATGAGATGAAAAAGAAATTATGAAAACAATGTCATTCACAATTGCTTCAAAAAATAAAATACTTGGACATTAATCTAAGCAGAGAAGTGAAAGACCTCCACAAAGAAAACTATAGTACTCTGAATAAGGAGATTGAAGAGGATATCAGAAAATGGAAAGATGTTTCTTGTTTCTGGATAAACAGAACCAATATTGTCAAAATGGCCACGCTTTCTAAACTGCTATACAAACTTAATGCAATCCCAATCAAAATACCAACCACACACTATATAGATCTAGAGAAAATAATCCTAAAATTCACATTGAACCAGAAGAGACCCTCAATAGCAAAAATAATTTTGGGCAATAAGAGAAAAGCAAATGGTATAGCAATACCAGGCTTTAAGCTATACTACAAACCAATAGTGTTAAAAATAGCACGGTACAGGAACAAAAACAGACACATGGATCAATGGAACAGAATTGAGGATACAGAAAGCTTCCCAGACATATTCAACAATTTGATCTTGGACAAAGGGTTCAAATGCATATGTTGGAGAAAAGATAGCCTATTCAACAACTGGTGCTGGGAAAACTGGTTATCTGTTTGTAAAAGAATGAAAGTGGACCTTTATCTCTCACCATATACTAAATTAAATCAAAATGTATCAAAGATCTAAACATTACATGAAATCTCCTAGGAAACAAAATAGGTAAAACACCTGAAGGCATGGGAGTAGGAAAGGATTTTTTTAAACAGAACCTCAATTACACAGGATATAGCAGCAAGAATCAACAAATGGGATTATATCAGACTAAAATGCTTCTATACAGCAAAAGATTCAATCAGTAAAGAGGCAGCCTACAGAGTGGGAAAAATTTTTGCCAGCTCCTCATCAGAGAAATAATATCTAGAATATATAAAGAACTAAAAAAAAACAAACCTGCTAAAATGAAAGACCCAGTCAAGAAATGGGCTAGAGAAAAGAACAGATAGTTCACAGAGGAAGCAATACAAATTACTAATTAATATATGAAAAAATGTTCAACATCTTTGGCCATTAGAGAAATGCAAATTAAAACAACACTAAGATTCCATCTTACTCTGGAAAGGATGGCAATCATTAGTAAATCAAACAATAACAAATGCTAGCTAGCATCGTTGTGGTGAAAAAGGTACTCACATTGTTGGTGAAAATGTAAACTAGTACAACCATGTGGAAATCAGCATGGAGATTTCTCAAAGGAATGAAATTAGAAATTCCATCTGACCCACCTATCTCCCTGCTAGGTATCTTCCCCAAAGAACTTAATTCATCATATGTCAGTCATACTTGCATACCAATATTTTTAGCAGCACCATTTATAATAGGTAAATCCTTGAAGTGACATGTATACCCATTAAGAGATGACTGTATAAACAAAATGTGGTATCTATATATAACAGAATACTACTTGTCTATGAAAAATAACACATTTGAGGCATTTGTAGGACAATGGTGCACCTGGAAAAAATAATATTGAGGGAAATAAATCAGATACACAAGGTTGAATACTGTTTGTATCCCTCACTTGAGTGAGGCAAACATAAGCAAAGACAATGGAAAAAGATGGATATAAAGGGACAAGGGTACAGATTTAGTACAATAGGGAAATTGTCCAACAGAATAAGGAGAAGGTAAGGGGGAAGGTAAGGGGAAATGAGAAGAATAAAGATATGTCATGTATAAAAACCTAATAACCAAAATCAGTGTAAACATTATGAGCTATAACATGTGCAAAGAGAAACAGTAACAATAGATATGAAAAAGGTGATTGTGGAACCAAAGAAGGGAGGAAGTGGAGGGAAAGGGAAGAGAATTAAAAAAAAAAAAACACAAGCTATAATATGTACATGTAACCACTCACCAAGATGATTGCAGCCTTCATGAATTACAAACATGTACTAATAAAATGAAGTAAATAAGAAAAAAAATAATAAATACACCAAAATGTAAAATGGCACATAATGTGGGTAAAACCCATCCATTTACAATTTGAAACATAGGTGTGCACCTTGCTGTTTATCATATCAAGTGGGTAAACTGAAAGATTGCTTCCTGTATTCCCCAGCACAGCTAGGGAGATGCACAGTTATAATTATGCTAAACTACATATTTTCATTAGAAATGTATGTGGTGTGACCCAGTATGAGGAAGCCAGGGAATTGTTTTCATATAAATCAGATAACCTTCTCAAGAAAGACAAAATTTAGTTTCAAAAAGAAACTATAACAAATACTAATTCTCATAACACATAAATGATTTTGTAGATGAGTACATAATTATTTGTTAATCTCATGGTCTCAGGAGATTCTGTTAATGCTTCAGTGTATTCATCTGTTTTCCCCTCTTGTATAACAGAAACTGAAATGTTGCACACATACGTGGACTAAAACAATTTTAGAATGAGTAAATAATGAATCATCCACTAAAACGGCTGGAAGAGAGGTTAGGAAGAACTCTTGAAGACATAGGTGTAGGAAAAGATTTTATGAACAAAACCTCAATTGCCCATGAGCTAGCACAAACAATCAACAAGTGAGATCTCTTCTTACTAAAAAGCTTCTGCACAGCAAGAGAAACCACCAACAGTGTGAAGAGACAACCCACAATGTGGGAAAAAATTTTCACAGCTGTCCCTCAAAAAGGGATCTAGAATCTATAATCTATCTAGAATCTATAAATAATCTATAAAGAACTACATCTGTCTAGAATCTATAAAGAACTTTAAAAAAACGACCTCCCAAATTTAAAGGCCCAATCCAAAAATGAGCATCTGAAATGAACAGACATTTTTCAGACAAAGAAGTAGAAAGAGCAAATAAACATGAAAAAATGTTCAACATCACTGGTCATTCGAGACATGCAAATGAAAGCAACACTGAGATTTCATCTCACCCCAGAAAGAATGGCTGCCATCATGAAATCAACCAATAACAAATGCTGATGGGGCTCTGGGGAAAGAAGAACCCTACTCCACTGCAGGTGGGAGTGTCGACTGGTGCAACCACTGCGGAAATCGGTATGGAGATACCTCAAAGAACTAGAGCTGGAAGTCCCATCTGACCCAGCTATTCCCCTGCTGGGGATCTTCCCCAAAGAATTAAAAGAATCATACCACAGTGATATATGCACATCCACGTTCATAGCAGCACAATTTGTGATAGCTAAAACTTGGAAAAAACCCAATTGTTCATCAACTGGAGACTGGATAAGGAAAATGTGGTTTTTTGTTAATAAAATGGAGCATTACTCAGCCATAAAGAATGAGAAACTGGAGACATTTGTAGCTAAATCGATGCATATTAAGGCAATACTCTTAAGTGAAATAAATAGGACACACATGTGTAAATACCAAATAGTTTCTCTAGTTTGAGAAACTGAAAGTGTAAATAAGGACTAAAAGGTATAATAGATGTGAAATAGGAAGAAAAGTTGCAAAGGGAAAGGGGAAATGGGAAGGGTAGGGGAAAAGAAAGAAAGGACTGGAATTAACATAAGAAAAAGAAAAAATAGAAACAAAGTCTTTGTAGTTGGGAGGGGTGGAGGGGTTGAAGGGAGGGCAGGGTAATGGGGAAAAATAAGTACCAAGATGGATTATGTAAAGATGCAAATTTCTAATGATGAATGTCTTTATATTATATACCTTAAATGTACCAATATAATTAATTTAAAAAATGAATCATCATAAGATGATGGCTAATCAATAATTTCAGTTTACATATTCAAATTTATGTATTTATCTGGATTAAAAATATTTACTTTAAAAAAATACTTAGCTTTGTTTCAAAGACATATTTTTATAGAACACATAATTCATTTTGACATGTATGATGTGGTATATTTACTTCACTAATTTAGTAATATCAAATATAACTTAATATACTAAAGTTATCAGAGCCTTTATTTTTCATATCTCACAATATTTCTTTTCTACCACAATGACTATGAGTGTGGCTTTTATATGAGGAAAGTTACACTTCATAAGATTTAAAAAGTTAGCCAACATTAGACAGTTAATTTATCAAAGCCAAATCTGAATCCCAATCTGTCATTACAAACGTATTCTAATTAAAATTCTCATTATTACATAAACTAAATCATTCTGTATTGACCTTGAATAACTTTTAGTTTTTCAGCCCATTTTTTAATTTGAAAGTTAGTTCAATTCTATGAACTTAAAAGGTAGTTTCTTTTAAAATAAACAGGAAAAATTATCATAAATTTGTGCAAGCACAAATGAGCTCTGAGAAGTCTTCAAATGATTTTGAAATGTGATTTTATATCCATGAATTTGGCTTTGTGGGGTAAGATTGAGAAGATAAGATGTACATATAAGTAAAAATTTGCAAACAAATGTTACATCCTTTCAAGAATGGTGTTCATGTGTTTTTATATGTTATAAATATTGAATTTTCACATTTATTTATCTTTATTTGCACATATGTTCCATTAAATAAATAAAGGATTTATAGCATTCTATAAAAAATAGTTAATGGGTTGGGAAGAAAAATGAGTCAATTATGACCAACATAACTACAAAGTTATTGTTAGGCTATAAAAGCAAAAACTTGTGTTTTGATAAATTGACTCTAAAACTTATTTATGAATATAAAGTCCAAAAATGGTCAATAAATTCAGAATAGGAATTTGAGAAATTTGCTAAAGAAACAAGTGCTATAGAAACAAAAAGGCTGATGGAACAGTATCAAGTGTATACATGCTAACACACACAGTATAAAAATTGTATTTATACTTATAATTAATAATATTTATATTTATTTATGCTCTGCAAAATAATGAGGAAAGTAGTGGCCATTCAATAATTTGTACTGAAATAAGGAATTCTATGTGTGTGTATGCAAATATGTATTTCTAATCAGAAAATATCAACTCTTCTTGAGTTTAAATTTAAGTTTAAAGACAAAACATGTAAGGATGGCTTTATATTTTGGGAATGAGAGAGATTTCTTAAGCAAAACATGATTTGTGCAAACTATTAGAGAAAATTTAGTAGTCACCTATATCAAAATTCAAGTGTTCAGTTGAAATCACTACACATTGAACAGATAAGTAATAAACTGATTTTGTTACAAATATTGATTCAAGGCATAATATAATATACAAAAGAGTTCTTTCAATTTAGTTAGAGGGGCTTCTGCGAAGATGGCAGAGCAGTAACCAGCAACAAATGAAACTCTCTATGATTCAGAATCCAGACACTGGAAAATAACAACTTGGGGAGAAAAAGAAGGAGGGAAGTGGAGTCTCAGGATGCAGGAACTAGTTGAAGGGAAAACTGCAGCCCATGGAGAAATTGAAGAGACAGGCCACAGTGCAGAAAAAGGAAATAGAAAGCTGAGGTTTCTTCTTGACTCGTGATGTGAGAAAGGAAGAGCAAATCTACTGAGACACGGTGAAAATGGGTGGTTCCTTAGGCCTCCAGGGAGAAATGCACCAGTAGACCAGAAGAGTGGATGCCATGTGGTACATTAGCTAGTGAATAACTCCAGTCCAAGTGACTGCCATGTTCCCTGGAAATGGTACTTTGAAGGATGGTATGTTAGGGAGGGGCCAACAGAGACTGGGACTCAGAGAATCTGTGAGTTGGCTTCATTTCAGGATTCCTAGTGTAAAAAAATCCCATAATGACTGGGTGAGGAACCAAAAACAGGAGACATCCATGGTTAAGGACTGATGGTCAGCCTGGCAAGAGGCACTGAGAATGTTATAAGTTAAATAACTCAGGCTTTAACCCCACAGCCAGAAGTCAAGTTCACCCCTAGCTTCTATGGATTTGAAAGTACCAAAAGTTCTGAAATTCTTTAATGAAATTGAAAGTAAAGCAGTACTCACAGACACATTCCCAGAGGCAAGCATTGCCCTGATACCAAACCAAAGAAGGATCTAACCACAAAAGAGAAGTATAGGCAATTTCTTCACTAAACATAGATGCACAAATCCTCAATAAGATACTGGAAAACAGAATGTAGTAAATCATAAAAAAGATCAAGATCACCTCTGGGATGTAGGGATTTATCAACATATGTAAATCAAAAAATTTAAAACACCACATTAACAGAACCAAAGACAAAAACCACATGATCTTCTCAATAGATGCAGAAAAGCCATTGACAAAGTCCAATACCCATTCATTATAGAAATGGTAAATAAAATTAGAATAGAAAGGCCTTATTTTAATCTGGTAAAAGTCATCCATGACAACTGAACAGGCAACATCATACTAAATGGTCAAAAACTGAAATCTTTCACTTTAAAATCAAGAACAAAACAAGGATACTCACTCTCTGCAATCCTGTTCAATGTAGTCCTGGAAGCATTAGCCAAAGCAATTAGAGAAGAAAAAGAAATAAAAGGAATATGAATAGGAAAGAAAAAAGTTAAATTATCATTACTTGCTGATGACATGATACTCTACATAGGAGACCCCAAAACTCCACCAAAAGATTTCTAGACTTAATAATCAAATTCAATAACATACCAAGATGCAAAGTAGACATTAAAAAATTAATAGCATTTCTGTACACAGATAACAAACTCACTAAGAAAGAAATGAAATACTCAGAAATCAATCTAATGAAGGAATTGAAAGACTTGTACTGTACATTGAAAACTACAGTACCCTGAAAAAGGAGATCAAAGGAATATAAAAAAATAGAAAAATATTCCTAGTTTTTGGATAGGCAGAATAAGTATAGTAAAAATGGCCATACTTCCAATAGTGCTATACAAATTTAATGGAATCCCAATCAAAATACTAATACCTTACCTCACAGAACTAGAGAAAATAATCCTAAAAATCATATGGAATAAGAAGGGATCTAGAATAGCAAAAGCAATTTTTGGCAACAAGGGCAAGGCAGGGGCATCACAATTCCCAATTTGAAGTTATACTACCATGCTACTGTGATAAAAACACCATAATACCAGCAAAGAAACAGACCCAGTGATCAGTGAAACAGAATAGAAGAGGCCCAAAGAACTCCAAGCATACTTAGCCACCTTATTTATCACGAAGGGGCCAAACACTTTCCCTGGAAGAAAGACTTCCTCTTTAATAAATGATCCTGGGAAAACTGGATTTCCAGATGCTGAAAATTGAACTTAAATACATATTTCTCACCATGCACTAAACTAAAATCAAAATGGGTTGAAGATCTAAATATAAAAACAGACACACTTGATCTACTGGAAGTTAGAATAGGTAAAGAACCAACAACTAGGATCACATCAAATTAAAAAGCTTTTGCACAACAAAAGAATGCACCAACAGAACCAAGTGCCAACCCACAAAATGGGAAAAAAATTTACAAGCTACTCCTCAGACAAAGGACTGATGTGTAGCATAAATAAAGAACTCAAAAAACTTAGATTCTCCCCCAAATTTAATGACCCAATGCAAAAATAGACACTTCTCAGGTGAAAAAGTACAAATAACAATTAATTATATGAAAAAAATGTTCAACGTCACTGGTCATTTTGGAAATGCATATGAAACAACATTGAGATTCCATCTCACTCCAGGAAAAAAAAATGGCTGTGATCAAGAAATTAACAAATAATAAATGCTGGTGAGGTTGTGTGAAAATGCAAAACCCTTCTCAATTACTGGTAGTTGTGTAAACTGGTACATGACTATGGAAATCAGTATGGAGATTCCTCAAAAAAACTGAAAAATCTAGGGGTTCCTTTTGACCCAGATATTTCCCTTCTAGATACCTTCCAACAGAGTTAAAAGCTTCATACCAGTGATATATGCATATTCATATTTATAGTAGCACAATTCATAATAGCCAACTCTTGGAAACAGCCTGTAAGCCCATCAGCAGAAGAATAGATAATGAAAATGTAGTTTTTAAATATGTGGAATACTACTCACTATAAAGAAGGATAAACTTGAGTTATTTTTATGTAAATGGATTCACCTGGAGACAACAATCTTAAGTGAAATAAATCAGACACATAAGTTTAAATATATTATTTTTCTGTGTGAGAAACCCAAAGGATAAATAAGGAACATAAAGGAGGAGAGATACAGGAAAGTAGGAAGAACACGATCAAAGGGAAAGGGAAGAACAGAGGGAAGAGAAAGAAGGGAAGGAAGGAAAAAGGAATAAAAGAGAATGGAAGGAAAAAAGTGAAACAAAGCTTTTGTAAATCAGGAGGGGAAGAAGGGTTGAAGAGAGCAGAAGGAAATAGGCAAAAAAGAATTAAGATGTATTATGTACAGGTACAAATTCCCTATGAGAAATGTTTTCATTATGTATGACAAATATATATTAATAAAAATAAACTTAAAAATAAATATGTAAATAAATGTAGTTAGAAAAATATCAATATTAGATTAGAGGAAAAAAGAGTAAAAGACATAGGCAGGTATTTCACAGAATAATATATACATACATAAAAATACCCAATATTCATTAATAATTATGTGTATGTAGGTTAAAACCATACAGAAACATCACTATACCATCTGACAATTTTAAAATAATAAATGCAGCTTTTTTTTTACTGGAAGTCTATGGATCTTCTGCTGTCTCATCACTGGATTTTCCTTCTTTTCAAATAAGCACTCCAATTACATTTGTTTTCTACTCATTTGGCTAGGCTTAGTTTGTGGTCTTTACCCAAACTGATTGAGACAAGTGTGCAGAGAAGAAAAGACGTACAGACAGAAGTGGCACGTAAAATACTTGGTAGGCCATGCATTAGCTAAAATAAGTGTCAGATTTTGATTTAAAGCATTCACTAGACGAGGTGGTACATTTGAAGTACATCAACTCATTTGCTACTAGTAAGCTTGCTATCAAATGCAGCTTAGTGTTACTTGCAACTCACTGATAGGGCTTGATATGGGTCTACAAGGAATTGATTTATTATGTTCTCTGTGCAGTAAAATTTCTCTGCTAATGTTAATCTGTGTTTGCAGTCACTCCTAGAGTTAGCATCACCACATCTTCCCCATTTCAGAACATCAGGCATTAGATTCTCATAAGGAGCACAAAACCTAGATCCTTCACATGTGCAGTTCAGAGTAGCGTTGGCCACTGCTGATCAGGCAGGAGGCAGAGCTCAGGTGGTAATGCACATGATGGAGATCAGCTGTAAATCCAGATGAAGGTTTGCCCATTTCCTTGCAGCTCATCCTTTACTGTGAGGTCTGGTTCTTAACAGACCACAGATTGGTACCAGTCCAGGACTTAGTGGCTGGGAACCATTGATATAGACTATGTACGTACTTAGAACAATGCCTGGCTAATGGTGGCTTCTTTTTAACAAAGGGTTTTTGGTTTTTCTCTTCCCCTACAATCTTTTTCCCTTCTTAATTACCATGTTCCTTTGGTAGTAATTCCTTTTCATTAGATAAGACATACAAATAATGCCCATTTAAGTAGTATACCCAAAACATTATAAAACAATTTCATAATTGAGTTCCGTGAAAAGTTCTATGAAATCTGAGTTCTAGTCAGGTGTGCTGTGCATGCTTGTAATCCCAGCACTCTGGGAGGCTGAGGAAAGAGGACTGCAAACTGAACATGAAGCTGAGCAATTTAGTGACAATAAGACTCTATCTTAAAATAAAATATAACAGGGCTAGGGGCGCATCTCAATGCAAAGGACTTGGGTTCAATCTCTTGTATCACAGAGAAAATAAAAGAATCAGAAGTTTAAAAACAGAAAAAAAGAAAGAGCATTGAATTTCTATGAAATTAAAAGCTGACATTTTATATATTCAAGAAAATAACTGGGCTGGGGATTTAGCTCAGTGGCACCATGTCTGCCTTGCAAGAGCAAGGTACGAAGATTTTGTGGTACAAAAAAAGAAAAAAGAAAAAAATAACTAAATGTATAATATTCATTAGTATAAATCTATGGTTTCTAACTTTAAATTACAGGTTCTGTTGAGTTTTAAAATATTTTGAATCCTCCCTTCAAGTCAAATATAAATGTATACTTACTTTTCTGCATAATTTCACTGAGCTCAGAAAATATTTATGATTTATAATCTCTATATAAAAATATATAGTTTAATTTGTTCTTTGTTAAAATCATTTCAAAATATTAAAATTTAAAACCACAGAAACAGAACACAAGACAATTTTTTACAAGAAAAGTTGATATTAATTGCAAGACTTTTCTTATTTTTAAGATAAGATTGTAATATAATCAAGGAACAAATAACATTTTTAGCATATCTTTACACTATATGTCATTTTATTCTTCCATAACAGTAACAAGAAAAATATGTAGGAGTAATTTACTGTATTGCTATTTACACAGGTTTGTGCATAAAGTTGAAATTTAATCTCTAATATGTTGTTAAGGAAATCAAATGCATCTTAATAAGGTTACATTTTGATGGCCTCCTCATTGTTGATAGTTACTCTAATACTGTATTCTATAAAGGCCTTAGTATATTTGATAATGTCATTACTAATCTGTATGCAAATGTATGGTATTAACTGCAGTCTGATCAAGGATTTTATTAGAAATTAGAAAACTCATAAAGTGTGAGAAGTAGAAAATAGAAAATATGGTATTATGATATTGCCACTTTTTCCATGAAGTTTCTACCTACAGGGGTCAGTTAAAATGTTAGAAAAATGACCAATTTTATTTTGTAACTCAGTTATGATGACATAAAATGCTTTAGCTAATGTCCTAGTAGACAGTACTTGATAACTCAATTTTCTTTAAGAAAAAAACTGAAAAAATTAAAATGATATAATTAAAAATTAAAGTAATATAAATATATCAAAACATTCATTTAGTCAATGAGTTATTAATCATATTAGAATGCATGTAGATAGATAGATACATAGATGTGTGTGTGTCCATATACATGTGTGTTAACTTTCAGGAAATCTGAACTGCAGGGATATGCCTGAAAAACTAGGTAAAATTATGTGTGATTCATGATACTGGAAAGATTGCTGGAAATAAATGTCATATAGCAAGCATCATCTCTTCTCTATAAGCAATTAAGAAGAAATGATAGGTACCATGCAAATGAGTTCTAAGATGCTTTTTTATATTTTAACAGAAAGTTATTTTATCATATTGGGGAACTTTGAAGGATTGTGAAGTGGCAATAGGAGTGTCATTTCAATTTACCTCCAGAGTGATGTGAAAGGGTAGGAGAAGCATCTTTAGCCCATAGCTAAAAATAGAAAAATATATAAAACTGAGAAATGCATTGTTTAATAGGTAGATTCAATTTAATTTGTGAGGAAAGGGGTGAGAAGCAGATGAAAACCCACGCCATTTTATCTAAACATCAAGACTTTGACAGTGGCATGAACAAAATTAATATCATGAAAACCCAAATTCAGTAGAGATGGTGAGGATAAGAGAGAATTGTAATAGTTTTATGTTGGATTTGTTATAATAAGATGAGAATTTTTAGGAGACAGCATACAATGTGAATTCCTGACTGAAACTTATTGGCCTAAAAAATTTTATTTAAAATGTGATCTTCTGCCCCAAATGGTGTTCAATATTTCTCTCAGAATACTCACGTTTGACAGGACACCATTTATCATGCTTTCATCTTCTGAATATGTAAACATAACAAAGAAATTACCCTGTATGACTTTAATAAAACAGAAAAAAGAGAAAAATTTATTGTTTTAAATTTTATTTATTTATTTATTTACTTATTTACTTATTTATGCTTTGAGAAGGAGCCTTGCTTCATAGTGCAGGCTTGCCTTGAGTTCACTATCTATCCCAGAGTGGACTTGAACTCACTGCAATCCTTCTACCTCAGACTCTCAAGTAATAGGATTACAGGCATGCACCACAGGGCCCAGCTGAGAAATTTTTAAATGTTAAATTAAATCCAATTATGTCATAATCATAATTTGAAAAATAGGTGATTTTAAGTAAAAGGAAAGAAATTTCTCCATTTTCCTTTGTAGAAATACAAAGCACCAAAAGAGATAAAAAGTCAGATGAATTGTAAATAATTTAGCTTAAACTAATTAGCAAAACGGTGTGGTATTGGATGCTCAACACAGGGAAAGAAAAAAGGCATGTAGAATTGAACAATTCATGAATAAGCATGGCTAAGCAGTGAGGTTACACAGACTCTAGCTTTTGCTTACTACATATTATTCAATTTCTAATGGAGTTATCATAATAAAGATTAATATAAAGAATTACCAAAGTATACCATCAGTGTATATGCTTGTTTATGTGCATAGATCAACACCGTGTGTATACCAATAGTTAAAAAATTATTTTCAAAAATTTCTTAAAACTTTATCTTTTATTTTGTGTCTGCTTCTTTGAGTTGATTACTGTTTCATTAATAATATTTTAAGAATGATCTGTGTTCTTCCTTATGAGCAAAAATGGTGAAATTCTGCATATCACATGATGTTGAATCTTCATGCCCAAGGAGAAGGGCATTGTCAGAGCTCAAATGATTGTGATTGTTGAAATTATGATAGTGGTGAAATAATTGATTCCTCAGGTAGCAATATGTTCTAATTAAGTCATTCACATACAGAGTTTGAGAGTACTTAATTATTTCATGTGAACCGAACATTAAGAAGCGCAAGTCAAAACAGATGCATATTATTAGTATTTTGGTTGTATGTTTTAATCAAAACAGATTTACTTTCTAAATATGACTATAACTTTTAGTGAATCCTTACAAAATATGACTGTTTAATACTAAACAAATCATGTATAGCAAAAAGCAACATAATTTTCTCTTTTGTTAATATCCAGAGTAGTTAATATTTTACCTAACAATGTGGGATTCAAAAGTATTTATAAGGCAAATAAATAAATGTATGGATAAATAAATAGTGAATTGATTAATGCTGGAAATACAAATATAATTTTAATTCCTTACTCCAGAGTTGATATTAAAATTGGTAAAATTCTTTCAGAAATATTGACCCTTTTATCTATTTTATGTTATTTATTCCTGTAATACTCTTTCTTTCCTTTAAGAAGCCACCAAAATTTAATTTTCACCACTTGAATAAATTTCCCTTGGTCCATTGCTAAGGTAATATTTCTTGTTTTAAGATTCTATTACTGTACAATTAAGTGGACAATATGTGAATCATTCTCGTGCCACTTCCTGTAGTATTACCTTAACTTTTTTTTTCTCAGTAATGGGGACTGAACCCAAGTCCTTGGCACTGGGCTACATCCCAGGCCATTTTTATTGTTGACATTGAGACAGTTTTTTGCTAAGTTGCTAAGTTGCACAGTCTAGGCTCAAACTTGCAATCCTCCTACTTCGGCCTCACAGAGCACTGGAATTTCAGGTGTTTGCCACCATGTTCTGCTATGTTAAATTTTTATTTAAATATTTTCTATGTTGTATGTATTTTTCCACAATAATGTTCTTTTTATACAGCAGCATCTATTTTGCTTCTTTTGCTATTCAGTGATCCCAAATCAATGTTTTTCATACATAAAAAATAGTTGATTTCCTGGGAAATTACACTACAGATAAAAAACAAACTTGGAGTCTCCTAATTTCTTTCAGGCTTCTGTACATACTTATTGGCAATATCATCAGTGTCTCTCTTTTCCAAATGCTTTCTGTGAACCAACACCATTATAGGGTTTTCCCAGCGAATTCATAATAGATATCTGAATTGTTTGCATGGATATTCTACCTCAAACTATGATAAGCATAACTGTACATTGGACATTTTTCAACATCAGTAATTTTTATGGAAGAATAAATGAATCCTATTTATAGCCTTCATCTGATTACCTACTTTGTCACACAATTAATATATAAGATAGTGTATAGGTCATGAGTTTAGACCGGAATTAAATCCAAACTGTCCAAATTTGGGCAAGGTATAGTAACTTTTAATTTTCTGTACCCTCACTCACAAGGTAGAATAATGATAAAGATAATAATGGTTACCATACGTTGGTTGTGAATATGAAATAAGCTCATGACTGTGAGGTAACTTCATTCAATGTGCAGAAGAAAGTATATTTTTCTATTTCTTGTATATATGTTGTAACTACATAAATGGACTTACATGGTAGCAAATATAAATCCTCAGGAAAAACACTTTCTAATCCACATGTTTCACAGAATAGAAGTTTGGAATTCAAGCTTATATATTACTACAATGCTGAACTTGAATAAATATATATATATATATCTCATATATCTCATATATGTATCATATATATGATAAATATATATTGAAAGTATATACTTATTTAATTCAAAATTAACTCAGCCTAAATTTTACAATTTTCTGATAAATGAAAGTGACAAAAAATAAGCTAATATGCCTGTTATGAGATCTATTTAGTTGATAGTTGACTTTTTTATAAGTGACCAAATGAATGTGCTACCATAGTGCTAGAAACATTTGAAGGGTCTCATTCATATTGGGAGTAGTTATGTTATTGTGTTTTTTTCTGAATTTCATGAATAAAAGTTAAATAGCTGTTATTATTTCAAAGGATATAATTAAAACCCTTAAATGGATATGATGCTGGTTTAGAAACTTTAAAAAGCCTGAATTTAAGTACTAAAATTGTGTACCTATAATATGCATTGTATAAAATACCCAGTCATTATGAATCCCAGCTGGGCAATAGTCATGTACACAGACTCCAGCAAATTGAATGATTAAATTTATATTATAATGACTTACCCTTTCCTGACATTATAATTTTTTGTTCTGCCATCTCAAGCATTTCATTAAACTCCTTATTTTTAAAATGCTACCAGATCAAAAAGCTATGATCTAATGGCACTTGTTTCCATACACTAATCCCACTTCTGTCTTTAATGAGATTAAAATTACCTAGGTTATGTTGTTGAAAGGAAAAATAGTGGTAACCTAGTTTAAGTCTCATTTCACAAATGAGAAAATTATGGATCTGAAAGGGAAGCAAATTACCTAATAACATAGATGTAGACACTACATAGTCAGAAATTGTGACATGGGTCCCTTTTCTCAAACAACATAGAGACATGTAAAAAGAAAATGTGCAAAGTTATGTTTCTACTAAAATACCCATCTTTTTATTGTCATTCAGCACAGTAAAAAAGTGAAAAGTACTTTGTTAGGAGATGATTATCAGGCATACACATGATTAATGAAAAGCCTGAGCTGTAACCTCAGTGAAGTCACTTTATGAAATTTTTAAAGAGGGAGTCTTTATCCTATTATCACCTGTCTGAGTATTTAATGGCATCTGGCATTTGGTAAGCATGAAAAAAAGTTTGCTGAATGAATGGCCTAATTTAAACTTTCAGGATGCTTCAGATCTGTCAGATTTAGCATTTCATCATATTCTCTAAGAGCTATGCAGGTTTTCTGACCATTGTGGAAATGGTTATCATACCTACTAAACTTATTTTTGAGGTAAAGAAAGATGAAATGACTCAAAAGCACTACAAGAAAAAATTTCTACCAAACTCAAATTGGCATACACAACATACTAACAATTCCTATTTTGGGTTTAATAATTTATTTCAAATTAAACATTCCCAAAATATCAGTATGATTTTCAAATAGACCAATGGACCAAATATTATCAAACTAAATAATTCAGGAACTACTTCTTAAAACTCTTTTTTTTTTTCTTTTTCTTTCTTTTTTTTTTTTGGTACCAGGGATCGAACTCGGGA
>NW_004624915.1:1280840-1298032 GCF_000247695.1 Heterocephalus glaber
TTTTTTTTTTGGTACCAGGGATCGAACTCGGGACCTTGTGCTTGTGAAGCAGGCGATGGAACCACTGAGATCAATCCCCAGCTCCATTCTTAAACGTCTTTTATGTCAGTTTTCCTAAAGGGGATATATAGTTTTTCCAAAATAAAGCTATCAGACTTTTGTCAGTCTCAGGGAGATTGTACAAGTAAGGTACATAGTACTTCAAAGTTCAGTGAGTAAATTTGTCATCTTTGAGAAAGGAATCATATTAAATTATAAAAAACTTCATAATGAAGAAACTTGAGGGTTTTTTCATGGAAATATTACATTTATTGAAGCTCATGTTCTTTGTCAAGTAGACTATGAATCTTATTTCTGTAGCACAAGTTAGTTTATAAATGATTTATAAATAGGAAGATAATGTCAGTATGCAGATGTCAGCATTGTTCACCTTTGATACTTCCAAGAATGCAAATGAATGTATGCATGTTATTACATCTGAGTATTGAATGGAGAAACACAATCTTGTACACAATGACAATTTACCCCATATTTTTTGTGTTTGTAATATTCATGTGCTCAATTTTGGCAGTACTTATTGGTTCATTCAGTTCTCCATGCAATTATGTAATTTTTCTCTTGTATTCATAACTCAGCAGCTTCCAGTTCACTTTACAGTCTTCTGTCAAGCTACTCTTAGCTTTTATTTTAAAAGAAATGTTCATTGTTTACTACATTCCAATCTATATATTTGATTTTATTGCTTTTTAAATATTTTAAAGTAAAACTTAATTATCAAACCCTTCTAAAATGATGGAATTGTTTTTGTGCTTTGATTTAAACAATTATCCTTATTCTCCCATTAGATTTGTTAGTTTCAGAACATGATTTTTTTAAATGCAAAATTTTCTAGAAATTCATTACTCTGCTATCATCCAATACTGGATCACACTTTAGGGAAACTAAGGTAACTAAGATGAAGTCAAGGTCTTAAAGAAGCTTAAAGTTTCAGAAAAGTCAGATACTGTAACTGGAGATATATAAATGTGGTGTTATGAGAATACAAAAAAGAAAATTCAATCCAGACTGAAAGTGAGAGTCACATAAAAATTTCAGCTAGAGTGATTCAGAATGGGTAGGTGAGAGATAGAAGAGCTAAGAGGACAGGACATTCTAAACTAGCCACTGACACACATACACACAAAAAAAATGAGCATAAGGAGTTTTTTTAATGTTTCAGGATGTTTAGGTCAGTGTTAGAAACAAGGTTTTGGATTCATCATATATCATCTATTGACCTACATTGTTCTGTAGGTGATAGAAAAATAATATTGTCAAGATTGAATGAATGACATTGAAGTATTGCCAGTATCAAAAAGAAAAAACAAACACTAATAGAAAACAAATCTTACTCCAAGAGGAAATATATCCTATTATTTTAGAAATTTCAGAGATGGGTTTTATAAAGAAGCACGTAGGATTTTTTTTTTTTTTTTTACAGACAGCATCTACTTTAGAAAATAAGGGAGAAAAGTGCTAGAAGCCAAAAACTAATCCAAGAGTTCACAGCCTAATGAGTATAATTCACAAATGAAATATTAGCATAAAATTTGGAACCAGTGGAGTACAGAGTGGCCTCCTGACATAGTTTTTCAAACATCACACAGAGAACTAACAGACTGACATTTGCATGATTTCCTGAGAATAAAAAATAGTGGATTAATATACTGTGAACATATTCAGAATTTCATTACAAAGAAAGGCCAAAACATTAAGCCAACTTCTAAAATCAGAGGTGCAAATATGCAATGAAAAGACTTGTGACAACAAGACAGGTATTTAAAGGCAGAAGTAGGAAACAACAGCTTTGGCTGGCTTACAGAGCTAATATAAGGAAATATAATTTGATTCCTATTGTTATGAATGAAAGTTGCATTTTGCCTGGGCTTTTAATGTTCTTATAATTCTATAATTATGCATTAGTTAAGAAATGTGAAGTAATCACAGTGTGATTTCTAGAAGCACAATAAAAACACAAGAAAGTATAAAAATGGTCAGGTTTTGTGACTATCTAGTGATTTTGATCCTTTGGGCCTATTTAGTTAAAATAAACTGTTTTTAGTATACTGCTCTATGGAATTAAAAAATCAATGAGGTATAAGTAATTGTAAAATATATAATTAGGTAGGTGGCCAAAATGCAACCCATAACTTTTCCAAATAATAAGTATTTTCATGGTAATCTATTGGGAAACAAAGCAATTTTTAAAACTCCATCCATTTGTTTTAAAAAAGCAAAGTAGAAAAGACAAAATAAAAGAAAAGTAAAATATTATTTGAATCAAATATGATAACATTATTACTCTGATTGTTAGAAAATAATCTAGATTATATTTAAACATGTTGAGTGTGTTTTCTGTAAAAATTGAAAAAATTCTTTATTCTCACAAATATGATATGCATCGTTAAAAGCCTGTTTCCCTATTCATTTTTCTGCAACATTTAAATAGTTATTGTACACAACAACATGAAGAAAAAAATGATCACCTTAAGAGGCCAAGATATTGTTTTTAACAGATAATGTATAAGACAGCAGGTGATAAATATATGAGCAATGAACTAAAGGGTCACAGAAAAAAATAGCCATCGATGTCCAAAGAAATAAAGCAAGCTTTTTAGGAGAAAAACCTTTAAATTGAACCCTAGTAGTTTTAAAAGGAATTTCACAGGGTCCTAGGAAAACATGGAAGAGACAAACTATGGAAAATGATTGGTGCCAAAATCTTTTGAAGGTAAGAAATTCCTTTTGTTATTTAAGCCCATCTGCATACTTTTGTGAGGCCTGGAGTATGTTTGGGAGATAATGAGTTTTTTGAATAAAGACTGATAGAAAGATTATGGTATACAAACAGCAGTGATTCATTGAACTTCTGTCAAACCAGTGTTATCTGTGGATGATTGCAGGTGTCTTGAAATTTATGTCCCCCACAACTCTAGGCAGTCCATAGAAGTCTGGGCCTTTGTTCCACTCAGTGCTGTGCAGGTCTCATTAGGCTTTGGGGTCATTGTGTGACATAGCTTTCTGGTACTGGTGGCCACAGGCATGGCATAGAAGCCTGGGCCTGGTCACTCCACAGTGATTCTGTCTAGATCTATACCAAATGCATCAGCATCCACAAGGAGTGGCTTGTGGGTATGTGCCATGCTTTTTAGGTATCCTCAGTTCATGCTGAATAACACATCAACTGCAAATTTGAGCAAAAACATGGATTTAGGACAAAATTTGGTTCTATAACTGCAGAAGTGGCTACAATCTCAGAGAATAAGCAGACTATTTCAAATTTCTGGAAAAAAATGGCACTAAGTCAGATCACAAACATTAGAATAAGTACCTTATTCTTTAATTCCCATACAATATCAGGCACCAACAAGCATCAAAAACTTTAAAGAAACATGACCTTGCCTAGTAGTCAAAATAAGCGGGGCAATAAGCTCAATAACAAACAAGCAGAAACTGACAAAATATTAACCAGTAGGGAAGATCTTTCAGATGGAGAAATTAAAACAACTATTTTAAGGAAACATAAAGAGCTTTGAGAGAACACAGAGGAGATCAGTACCCTAACAAAGAAACTCAAAAAACAAATGCAAGCAAATTTTTAAAACTCCAACAATAATCCTTGAATTGAAAAATACACTAAGTGAAATTAAAAATGTGATAAAAGTCATTAATACCAGACTAGATAAAACAGAAGAAGGAATCTCTGAGATCAAATATAGGTCACTTGAAAATTCAGTCACGAGAAAAAAAAATGATAACGAAATGAAGAAAGCTTATAAGAACACAGTGATAGCTTTAGAATATCAAATATTCAGGATATTGCAATTCAGGAAGAGGACAGGGACCTTAATACTATCCAAACGCTCACAAATGTGTTTTACTAATAGATAGGCATTTCTTAATGAAAGGAAAGTTATATCAAAACTTAACAGGGTAAACATTAAGTCCTGTAGTTCCTCACCCAACATCCAGGGCATATGTTAGCAAGATATGCATTCCAATGGACTTGGGCAGCCCAACCTTCATGGCTTTGTTAGTTGCAGCTCATATGGCCTCTCTCTTGGCTTGGCTTCAATTATAGCCTGCATTTTTCCTCAACAGATGTTTTAGGTTCCTGGCATCTCTGAGTTTGTATCACATTTACTGAGGTAAATCCCAGGAAACCAATGTCCTAGTAAGAGCAGGGGGCCTAAAGCTCTCTTCTCAAATGAAAAACTACACTTTCGCACCTTAGAAGCTTCCATGGGTGAGATCTTGCTAACTCCTTTTCTTTCTTTTTTTAAGGTGCTAATAATCACCTCAGCCACCTTTTTGGCCACAACTTTACAAATGGTTTCTTCTGGGCCAGAATTTATGATTTTCAAAATATTCTGCTGTGCTTTTTATTCCTGATGCTCAACTTAAATCAGGCTGAAAGCAGCCAATAACAGCTAAATATTGAACTGCCTTGAAATTTCCTCTGCCATATCAATTAGTCCATAGCCCTAAACTCAGTCTTCCACAAAGGCTCAAGATATACACAAGATATAGATAATTTTTTTTGACCAGAGTGTAGCATACATAACCTCTAGTCCAACTTTAAAAAAAAATCCTGACTTCCAACTGAAATCTCGTGACCCTGACTTTATTGTCCACATTTTTATTGGCATTCTGGTCTTCTAAACTCTGACCAAAATCTACTATGAAGCTCTATTTACAACATTCTAGAGCTACCCTAGCTGATTTCCAAAACTTTCCAAACTCGGCATCCAAACTACTTTCAAAGGCTTCTGAGTCACGTGGTAAGGTATAGTCACAGCAATGACTCCTTTTATCTGGTACCAGTTTTCTGTATTAGTCAACTTTCCCACCAATGAGACACAATGCCTGATATCTACAATTTAAAGGAAGAGAGGCTTAATTTTGCTTAAAGTTTCAGGAGATTTAGTCTGTGGCTCCAAGGCAGAAACACCATGGGTGAAGGGTGTGGTGGAGCGTGTCCAAAGTGTTTGAGAACCAGAGCAGGTGGGCAATGTCAGAGAAGAAGAGGTCAGGTATACTTGTTTGACTTCAAACTAGTTTAGTTTTTGTACAAATGAGTTAAGTTTGAGTTCAATGTCATGCCTGCATAACCAAAGCAGACCTCCACAATAGTGTTCTTCATGAATCTTCTAGGTATTTCTTAATTCAGTCAAGCTGATATATCAGGATTAAAAGTAGTACTATATTAGAACCAGAAATTCCATTGCTGAGTATATATTCAAAGAAGATAAAATCAGTACTTTGAAAGGACATCTGTACTCCAAGTTTTTGTCCCACTGTTCACAATTGCCAAGAAATAGAAATAACATATTTTTCAACTGATGAATAGATAAAGAAAATGTGGTACATATACACAATGGAATACTATTTGTTATGGTTTATATCTAGATGTCCTGCAAAAGCCTCATGCACTTAACTATTTGTACTATATAACTAAAAAAATTCTTATCAAAACGCATGCTGATAATATTTAGTAAGTTACAAAATTGGCATTATTTAACTGACTGACTTACAAAAATGACATTTTCATAAAATTCAACTGCTTATAACCAATAACAGCTTTGGTGCTGTCAAATCAGTTCATTTATCAAAGTGTCTGATTTATGTTTCCAAGGTAATTCATCTAGGCTGTATCTAAGGAAAAATACCTTTGGCATAATGTAGCATGCTAAAACAAACAAAAAGCTAAGAAAAAGACAGCCTTCTGATTTCAGCCACATTGTGGACTTGGTGGCAAAAGTCTCATTCCTCTACTCTCTGTTACTAAAACAAAATGTTTAATATCATCAAATTATTTAGGAACATTAAATTTACAGAAAAACTACAAATAGAGAAAGGAAAATCTTCAGGTTCAAGAAATAAAGGGAAACTCAGAAAAAAAGCTTTTACAAAGGGTGCAGCTTGGGGTTTTAACCCCACAAATGTGATCCTGGCCCATGAAAGATGGAAAGCTAGAAGTAGAGCCTCTAGAAATGGGGGAACTAGTGCTCCCTTAGTGAGCAGTGCACCCACAAACCCCACCCATCTGCCAGGAGAGCTAACTTGAAGTTTATATCTGTTCCACACTTTAAATGAGTTTTAAAAATTAGCATAATGAAAGCAATGTTTTTCCTTCAAGAAGATGTGTCAACATTCAAATTTAAAAATCAAAAAATAACAAGACAAATGGCCTTTTGGTGGGTCAACAGAAACAAAAATGTCCAGAAAAACACTACTCATGAAAGAAATGGCAAATACAAGGACAAAACTCTAATCATGCCTACTGCTATTGGTGTAAGTATATTACTCTTAACAATACAACAGTAAGGTAAATAAGGTAAGCCTTATTATTAACACCTATATTACAAATGAGGAAACAGGAAGTTAGCTTTTCCATTGTTGGGACAAATAACCTGACACTTCCAGCTTAAAGGAAGAGAAGTTTAATTTGGCTTAGCGTCTTAGAGATATCAATCTATAGTGAGAGGGCAACAAGGGAGAAATATGGTGAGAAGACATGAGGAAGAAAGCTACTCAACTCATGCCACTCAGGAAGGTGAGAGCAGAGGAAGGGACCAGGGAGGAAGGAAGGAGCCAGGGACCAGAAATAGATCCAAGACCAACCTACACACACCTAGCAATGTACTTGAGTGTGCTCACTAATTTCCTGACCATCACTCAAGCCAGTCAAGTTAACAATCAAGATTAACCATCAAAGAAGTTATACAATGTTTTACCACTAGTACCAGAGTTATTTAAATTTGGTAGTTTGAGTTGTTTATTCTAATCAATAAGACATTAAAATTTAAAAAATTAAGAAAGAAACTAGTAAAAAACTCATTTTAAACTAGGGGAAGATACACATCATACATGGGAAGAATATATTTACCATGTATGTGGTGGTTAACAAGCCAAAATCTGTGTGTCTCCATCAAAAAATTAAAAAGGAGAGGAAATTCTCCATCGAAAAAAGTCATAGTTATAAATATTTAATTCACAGGTGATATTCTGATGGTGAGGAAGTGTATTAAGTAATATTCAGTATCACTACATCAGTGAATTTAAATTTAAATCACAATGCTTAAGTATTTCACCTAGCAGAGCAGAAAAAAATCTGAAAATATGGCTACTGAAACAGTATAGAGAAATGTCTGATAGTGAGAGTTCAAACTAGTAAAATATTCTACTACCTAGCATTTTTTTTACTCCTCATTAACACCCCAGAGCTGAGCTTCCCAGCCAGAGTACTTTAAATAGATTACAATCCTGTGGAGATAAAGATCTCCTTGGCCTGAGGGATCACCAAGGGGGTCTTGTAGTGATATGGGGAAGGGAGACGGATGTTGTCTATGGTCCACTGCTACAATAGAACACAACACTTACTTGCCACATGTAACAATATTGGTCAACATGAAAAATGGAGTTTAGAACATTAAAAATAATTTTATAGAGAGGAAAAATATATGTTCAATGAACAAAATGAGTATTCCTCCTTACCCATAAAGAATAAAATATGTGAAAAAACATACTATCTTCAAATTATCATGTATGTTTTTCCTGAGAAAGAAATAGAAGAATGAGGAAAATTAAGTATATCTGATTTCATTTCTTAAAAACCAAATGTACACGAAACAAATAACAAAATTACCTTTTTAAAATCTGAGTCACTGGTGGGTGTCCATAAAATAGTTTGATGTATTTTTACGTTCTTTTCAAACATTGTTTGATTGAATTTTTTTAAAAATCAAAAATATTAGATTGAGCAGAAGCCAACAGATAACTATTAACTCTGCTTCACTTCCACTGCAGTTTTTAATTCAGGATAATTTGTACAAGATGGAAGATAATATGTAGGAAATATTAAATCTTTTTATTAGAACACTTTTGTTATACATATTTTTAAAAGAAAATAATGATTTCTGTTTACTAGAGTTAAAATATATGAAATAGAAACTATATTAGAATATAGAAATTTCACAAGATACAAGGGAAAAGAAACTGCCAAAACTGTTTCAATTAGTGTTGTTATGATCATTGCACTTTTTTGTAAAATCATTTTTCTAGTAGAACTCAATGCTCTTTATGAGTCTTAATTTCTATGTGGTATAGAATACATAATGCTACATCAAAGTACTTAATCTTTTAATTTATTCCAGATTTTAAATCAGTCAAACTCAAGTCAGAATAATTCGATCAATGTTTAAAGGTCTCTCTGAAAATGTTTCCTTCCTAAAATGTTTCCTTTTTGTTTTGTTTTATGATACTGGGGATTGAACTCACAGCCCTTGCACTGGGCTATATCTCTAGCCATTTGTACGTTTTTTTATTTTGAGACAGGATCTTGCTAAGTTGCTGAGTTGCCCATACTTGACTCAAATTTTCATTCCTCCTGCCTCAGCCTCCCAGAACACTAGGATTTACAGGGACACACCACACCATATCCAGCTCTCTGAGAGATTTTTATTTTATATTCACTGCCATCACCTGGCCCTGTGTCTGATAGTAGCATCTTGATGTTCATTTATGGTATTTCCCAAAGCTCAGCTCTCACCTGCAAGAGTTTTTGGAGCTCTCTGTCTCTAATTGATTTCAGTCAGGTGGTTGTTGATGAGTTGAATGCTCCTAACTTGCCCCCATAGCACATTCCTGGCATGAAAGTTTATATAAAAATTCTAACCCTCACACTCCTACTAAGCTTGATTGGTGGACTACAGTGAAGCTGGCAAAATACTTCAAGCTCCTACTAACTTCTGCAGCTTATTCTTGGTTCCAAGAAGACACACATCCTTATTCATGTTCATCTCCATATGAAACTATGACCTTTTTTATCATCTCCCATATAAATATATTCCTGAACCATGGTTTCAAGATTCTACTGCAGCATTGCTGAAATGCTGTACTTTTCTGAGGGGTTGGTGGCTCAGAAAAAATCAGAAAGGAAGCTAATTATGCTTCCAGATACCACCTTCCCAAACTCTTGGATAAGTTATTTATTTGCCTACTATTTATTACTCTTTTAGGTAAAAGGAGCTGTCTTCAAAACTGTACTGCCATATTGCTCAACTATTCCATAAACATTCTAATATAAAATCCTCATTTTTATGTATATTTAAAAGGCAAAAATGGTGCTTAATATGTTGGCATAGGTTAACAGAGCTTTTTAGCATGGGATAAATATTTTGTAATTAACGTCTTTGTTTTCAGCAGCCATTGTGTGAAAGAAGTTGGGAAAGGAGATGGGGAAATGAAATGATGTCTATGTTGTCCTACTTCACTTTTAAGAGCTAATAACAGAAATGCACTCTATGGCATTGAAGAAGGAGTTAAAGGAAAAGGAGGAGGAAGAGAAAGAAAAGAAAGGAAGGTAAGGGGAAAGAGAAATGAGAAATGAGAAGAAAAAAGAAAATTTCAATTTAGTGTAATTTTAGAGAACAAGTGTATTGTTGATAAAGTAAAAGTATTTTTCTTGTAAAGATTATTCAAGGTTTTTTTTAAATTTATTTTTTGGTTATCATACAAGAGAAACCATGCAATATTTAATTTTCTGTGTCTGATGTATTTCATTTAGCATTATGATCGCATATTGTCATCATACCAAAATGAGTTTTCACAAAATCAGCATCCTCTCTCTATTTCCTTTCTTCTATCTCCAGTCTCCCTTCACTATCCTGGGCAACTACTAATATACTACCACATAACACAATGGTTTAATATTTTAGCATGTTTCAGTACATCATTCCTTCACCAGGTGATAGAGATTTCAGTGTTTTCTACTTTGGAGTTATATAAATAATTACACCATCACATTTGTATGCAAGATTTTATATGAACATAAATTTTCATTTCTCTTAGAATAGAATCCCTGGTCACAAGGCACCTCTGACATTTTGAAGGACAGGTAATCTGTTTTCCCTAAGTACAATATATTTTCATAAGAGTAATCATGTGAATTATGATGGATAGGTAGATAAATAGATGTCCTTGAGAGCTTCCAGTTTTTAATACCACAGCAACTAGTGTATGGATCACAGTTAAAACTGTAATTTTAAACAGTTTCTTGGATCATGTTAATGTATTCTCAATTTTTAGTTTTGGTGGACCAATATTTTCTTCCAATTACTCACATCTAGAAATACTTCTTAAGTTTACACTGTTTATAACCAAAAATCCAATAGATTAGAAAATACTTAAATTAGGATTTTGGAAACACCAGTCAATTTAGGGTTTTCTCATACGTTAGACAACTTTTGACTAGATGATAAACATAGATAAATTGATGTTCATATAAGTAAGGGCATTAGAAAGAGCTTTGCTCTCAAATTAGCATTTTCTGGATAGAATACACACCGTTATCCTTTCAGCCTTGAGGGTTACATGTGTATCTTAATAACCATAAGGAGATTAATAGTCTACATTACACTCTTAAGCATTAGCATTTCAAATTCTACTTTATGTGGTATATTTAAATGTGGTATATTTAAATGAAATGTGATCAAATAGAAGCCTTGAAATTAAGAATTTTAAATATCCTAGTCTCCTTCTTAAATAACCAACTGGCTAATATAAAAGCAAGTCTGTGTTAATTTGCAAATGAACAAGGACTTTGGAGTTCTATCCACATTGGTCCCAGGCTGCAGTTGTATTAATTATTAGATGGATTAACTACACACTGAGCTGGCACTTTTCATTAAACAGCTGCTGAAACATGAGGGATGAACAATGCCTTGTGTTTTAGCTTCAGATGCATGCACCCTGAGGCTATTTAACATGCATTAATAAGCTACTGTTCACCATGCAGACAAATTTCACTTCCTTGGAGAGTGTTCCTAAACACTTCAGTTTGGAACTTTTCAATATCTTATTTCCAGTTTCAAATAACAAATGTATCAAATATTCATTCTGCCTTATTTTGTTAAATTCATACATAAATTTTTAATTAATTTAAATTAAACAAATAAAGAAAGCAAATTCATTGTGATATCACACACTGATAAAGGCAATGGGTATTTATGTTATTAGATGAAAATAAATATATATATCTTTTATAGCCAACCGTGAATTTCATTGTTTAATTTTAATCTGTATACATTCTCCTACAATTTGCATATTTATAATGTTACCATTTTAAGTAGTTTGTTTCTAATATAATCTTGAAGTAAAAATCTCCCATCATATACTTAATTTAAAGTTTTTATGCTATATTTCAGAGTTTAGACACTTTGCACAGATTTATACCAATACTTATGTCTATCCCAGTACTTTATAAGGCCCTCAAAATTTTGAACCTGAAGTTGTTCATTAATGCCCCTCCCTTAGTACCTACATGAATAAACAGTGAAAACTCTTTTCTCTAATTAAAAATGCCTAATCACTTCTCGGCCTTTTGGCCAAGATCAAGTGTAGTATCTAATTAAAAATGCCTCTATATTACTCATGAGTCCTAAGTCTGTATATTTAACTTCTAGGGAAAATTTTCCAAAAAGAATCATATCTCTCATAAAAGATAAAATGAGCACATATCTAAATTTTATTCAACTGGACTTTAATGAAGGAATTAATAACTTCTTACAACTAGCTCAAAGAACAGTTCAAAAACATATTTCTGTAGGGCAGGAATACTTCCATAAATATGCACATGAAGTTAAAAATATTTACTTCCACAGTAGAAAAGGGAAGCCATTGGAATCGCCACTGTGGTGAGTAAAGAATACATGGGTCATACTTGTTTTATATACAATTGTTCAACTTTATTATGTTGATAAAGCAATATGCATTTGATATAAATCATCATTTGTGTTTTGAATTTTGATCTTTTCCCAGCATAATGATATACAGTACTATGCTGGGAAGACTTAGTGGGTCACAGATCTTGGTCAGCCACATGATCACTACAGAAAACATGGGTGCTCTATGATGCACTACAGAAAACATGGGTGCTCTATGATTATTGTGTTTTGTGTTTAGACCTCCTATTGTGACTACAAAATGTCTATCTGTATATGCACACAGAAATGTTCACCACTTTAGTTTAAAACACTATTTGTTTTCAATGATTTTGGCCAACAATAGGTTAATATGTGTCCTGAATATATTTAAGGTAGGTGAGTCTCAGCTATGATATTGGGTAGGTGAGGTATATTAAATGCACTTTTTTTTTTTACGTATAATACTTTCAATTGAGAATGATATATAAACATATAACACTAAACACTTATGAGTCAAGAGATCTCCTTACATGCAGTAGAAATAATAATGGCCCTTTGAAAAAGTTCAAGGGGTAGGGATACCAGGAGGGGAATGGGAGAGATCAGAGTTACAGGCTGGAATCTGGAAAGAATCCATAAATAGATTGTGTTTAAAACTATAGAAAGAGATATAGATAGAGACTAGGCTGGGCTAATCACCAGGTTGGGAAGGAAGAGTCACTGAGATCAAAGGAGAGAAGGGTGTGTTTCCAGAAGAAGAAGCACTTACAACTATGTACAGTACACAGTACTCAATAGTGTGATAAATGACTGTTACTATTTTAGGTACTTATCATAAGGTACTGTGTTTTTCATCCTTTAGAGCATAATCCTACTTATATAAAAGAGTTCACTGTAAAACAGTGTGCTACTATGCCAGTGGTAGCCTCATTTGTCTCATGTTTAACTGCCTATTTGGATAATATCAAGGGACCATCACAGATGATTGACGTATACCTTCTCAGTTTGCACTTAGAAGTTGGCACTCTGTGTGGTACTTTGCGATACACATGGATGAAATTGCCTAATAACATATTTCTCAGATTATATTTCCATCACGTGTCACATGACTGTATTGAAATTTAAATTTAAAAAATTTGGCCTATGTGGAGTCTACTAGCTAATTAGATTTTTTCTCAGATCACTATTTGTTCAATATTAGTTTTGAAAATCTTTTTAAAACAAATCACATCCTTTGATGTTTTGTTAATGCTAGAGATTTTTTTTAATTATATGGAAAAATGTTTAAGCACTTTTCAGTTTTGCTTTGGTTAAGTTCTACTATATTTGAATATTATTATAATTTTTCCCCTTGCATTGCTTTTCTTTGAATAATTTTAATTTTTGTATATGTGTTTGTGTAGTGAATGATAATAAAGTTATACATTTTTATAAAAAATAAAAATAAAGAAATACAAAGAATTTAAAAAATAGCCCTGTAAAATTGTCCTAATCCCTAGAATGTTCTTAATTCCTAGAACCTGGGAACATCCTACCTTACATAGGAAAAGGTTCTTTGTAGACATGACTTCTTAGTAACTTTGGGATAGATTATGGAGGTTGGTTCAATATAATTGCATGTCCTTATAAGAGGGATGCAAGAGGGTAAATGGAGAGAGACAATGATAATAGAAACAGAAATTGGAGTAATGTTCTTTGTATTCTGAAGAAAGAGCCATAAGGCAAGAAATGTGGTTGCAATTGCAGTAGGAGGCTGAAAATGGCAAGGAAGCATTCTCTCATAAAGCTTGTGGAAGAAAAGCTTCCCTTCCAGAACTTTGATTTTAGGTACTCTGATCTCCACTACCATATAATATCAAGCCTCTTTTGCTGTATAGAACTCAATTTGTGGTGCTTTATTACAGCTGCAAACAGGAAAGAAATACACATGCTTTGGACAAAAAATATATTGTATTGTTATTATTTTTTTTACAATTAATAGATCTATAAAATAGTTCAAAACAGTGTTATGGATCTAATGTTTGTATCATCCTGAAATTAATATGTTGAGACTTAAACAACATATGGCCATATTGAGAGATGGGCCCTCTAAGGAAGTAACCACTTTTTCATAAGTTTGGGATCCCAGTCTAATAGGATTAATATTCTTGTCAGAATACTCATATTAGACTGCTCATATTTGTGTTGTGTTTCCTCTGTCTTTCTCCTGCTCTCCCTTTCTCCCTCTCTCCAAACCTCCCTCCCACATTCTTCTTTCATACACACCTTGAGGAAAAGGCATGTGAGAACATAAAACGTGGCCATCTCTAAGCAAGGAGAAAAATACTCATTAGAAATCAAATCATCCATAACCTTGGTCTTGGACTTAAAACTTATTAAAACTCTAAGGAAATAAACTTTATTTGTTTAATACACCCAGGCTATGACACTTTGTGTTGCAGCCCACATAGACAAATAGATAATGAAAGAAGAAAGATCAGAACTTCCATATTACAGAATAAAATCACCAAGAATTGTGCTATCTAAAGAGTGTAGTTTACATTTCAAGCATATTTTGTTGTTCCATGTAGTGCTGAATTCTTTTGTTCTTCACTGTATATTCAAAATACTACTGAATGTTTCCACTAGAAATTCCATAAGAAATCGAATCTCATCATAATCAAATGTGAAATTATTCACTTTTCTCCTTAGTCAGCTCTCCTCTCATATATTTATTATCCAAATTTATGGCAGCATTATTATCCCACTCACCTTTACTCTTTTTTTTTACTTCCTTGGTCATTCATTCAACTAGCCAAACTTAGTAGGTAAACATGTCATAGATCTCCCTCCATTTCCCAAATAATTGTCATCATTCCCTAAAACTATAGAGGTAGAATACAATTTTTAAAATAATAGTATTAACTACAAGGTACTTAAAATGGGGAATTTATCACATGAACTTACTTTTTACTCAGTCTTCCAACTTTTTTAAACAAATGAATAAATAATGAATGGCTATAGTTAATACCAGTATATTATATATTTGGAAATTACCAAGAAAATAGGTTTTAAAGCCTTCCTTCCTAACAAATACGTGTGGTAATACCTATGTCAGTTACTTTGTATTGGTCAATTCATAATCTATTTATACTTCAGAGTATAATGTTACATATCATACATGTATGTAATTTTTATTGCCAATTAAAAATTAAGTAAAAAAATAAAAGAATACAAAGAAATACCTAGGTGTTGAAAATGAAATGGGACACCTAAACCTTGATTACTCAACAGGTGTCTGAATGCTGATAATATTCCATCACTTACATCTTTTTCTGTAAACACATGAAAGAAATAGATTGGCTTGTATATATGGGTGGTAGTAATCTTCATCATTATCAGCATCATATATAAACATCCTAACAATTCCTATTCTGATAATAATTGGTTTGTACCACTCACCACATTCTTGTAGATATATTTTCAGTCTCTCTTTTGTAATACAGCTGTTGAAAAAAGTTAAGACCATATTTTATGCCTGTGAGATTTTTTTTCTTTTTTTATCATGCAAAGCTGGTTAATGATTGTGACATTTTGACCAAGGACATTATCATTTAATTAATACTAAAGCTTTAAGTAATTAAATAAACAAGTATTCAATTTCCTAGAAGGTCACTAGCTCTATTTATATTCCAAACATGTTAACACTCACAGACATTTTAGCTAGCTCTAAATCATCTATTTTATATGCAAAAGATACATTATGGCATCTTTCATTTTGTATCTATCTTGCTAGCTACTTTGAACAAAATTGAAGTTATGTATGATGCGTTCATATAGATATAGCATTAAGTATAAAGTTAATAATATTGTATTACACAATCAAAATTTGTTAAAAGAGTAGATTTGGGTGCTTTTACAACCTAAAGAAGTAAATTGAGAAGATGGATAGGTTAATTTGCCTGACCAGTAATAATATATACCTACAAATATATATAAATATAGATACATGGATATATACAGATATAAATCAAACAGTTAGAATTATTAAGTATACACAGTAAAAATATAAAGGCCTAAAGCCTGAAAAACATGGCTTTGGAATTTAAAAATATATTGCAATTCCCGCTTGTATTCTGATGAAACTATCATGAACAACAGTTTAAGGGTAGAGAGCACTTTATAAAATTACCTCAATAGACATTAGACTCTGACATTTTACTATTTAAAAGAAAGTGAGCTCAGTTGTGGTTGAAATTCTGTAACTGAAATTAAATTTATCCATGCAAAGTCTATCTGAAAACATGATTTGCTGTCTCTGAAATTCCTTGCTTTGGTAATAATGTAATGCACAAGAGAGTAGATAAAAAGTGCTTGAGAATAGGTTCTGATGGTAAAATCTCTACAGGAAAGCTATTATCATTAATTCTCTACAAAATTAACATTTAAGTATATCAAAAACAAAATAAAGCACCTGAGCATTGAAATTAACAGCCTACACAAAGACCTTTGAAATACAAAAAATTGATAATCAAATTTGCATGATTGATAATCAAATTTACATTAAATTCTGAAGGTAATTCTAGTTCTATAGTCTAGAAGTTCTATAGTCTGAAGTCTCTCTTTCAAAGAGAACATAAAAATATTCATACACTGTGGTGTCTACCTGCCATTTCAGCTCTCCAGGAGGCAGAAGTTGGTGGCTAACAGGTCCTCTATGTCCTGAAGAAATTATGCTACCCAAAGAACTCAACTCAACAGAACAGAAACCAACTTTAGACACCAGAGAGAGACTGTGGAAGTATCAGGGTTTCTGAGGAAGGGGGTACCTGATCCATGGCGAACAAGGAGAAAATAAAAAGAACATAATATATATGTACAAAAAATGGTCCAACAAAAAAGTACAAATACTGTGTTGTATTCCGTTAGAATTCACATAAATGTTGAAAATTCTTTATGACTAAAAAGGCTTAATGGAAAAAAATCAATGAAATAAGAGGAATTTTAGCCAAATATACCAGAAGAAGAAAGAGGAAGAGGAGAAGGAGGAGGAGGAGAAGGAACAGAAGAAGGAGAAGGAAAAGTTGATAAACTATAATCAAGAAAACGGTGAAAATCAATGTCTCAAAACCTGGCTCTTTGGGAAAAATTCAATAAAATGAATGCAATTTATATAGGCTAACCAAAATAAAAGGGAAACATACAAATTACTCATATAAAAAAAGGATCTAGAAGAAGTACATACAACTATGTACAGTACACAGTACTGGATAGTGTGACAAATGACTTGAGATAGTAGACCTTTGTCTGAGGAAGAGCAGGTGAAGATTTTTTCCCACATTGTGGGTTATCTCTTCACACTGCTGGTGGTTTTTCTTGCCATGCAGAAGCTTTTTAATAAGAAGAGATCCCACTTGTTGATTGTTTGTGCTAGTTCATGGGCAACTGAGGTTTTGTTCATAAAATCTT
>NW_004624915.1:1309524-1357901 GCF_000247695.1 Heterocephalus glaber
TCAGTTCAGAGAGTCCAGGTGTTTGAGTATCAGATTGTTCCATCTCGTTTCCCTTTGGGGTTGCTGTAGGTGATCCAGAAGTCTGTTTTTGAGGCTTGTTTACCTGTCTTCTCATTTCCATGCATGGGGGGGGTGCTCCTTGCACCCGCGTGGCTCACCACCTCTGCCCTCGGAGCTTGGGATGGCAATGGGGGAGCTTCCTTCTGGGTTCGATTATAGCATTTTAAAATGTAAATGAGATTAGTACATATTGTATAAAGGGATAAACTGATTGGAATTAAACAGAATTTGTGATAACAATACCATTGGATTACTAGGCAAAGAAAATCAAAAGTCTTTAAGCTATTCTTTATTTAGCATGCTTTAATTTTTATTAGTAATATATTTAACTTGTTTGCAGTATTACCTCACATGGTCAGATATTTCTTAGGCAAAACAGCTAGATTATTCTTTGGGCTAAGTATGGTTTGATATAATGGCAAGAAACCATACAGTGGTAGAAATCATGGCATTTTTCTTTGTTTCTCACTATATTTATTACTGTGTCTCTTCCATTTTCAATTGTGAGTTTTATTAGTTAGTTTCCTGTTGCTAGAACAAAATATCCAACACCCACACTTGAAATATGAGTTTGTATTTTGGCTCATATTTCAGAGAATTTGGTTCATGGTTGTTGAGTCCAAGGCAGAAATGGTATGATAGAGGGGATGGTGGGGGGGGAAAGTGCCCAACCCATGACAACCAGGAATCATGGAGAAAGAAGAGAAGCCTGGGCAAGGACATACTGTTCCAGGTCATGTGCCCAGTGACCCACCTCTAACTGGGCCCACTTCTTAACAGGACACTCAGCTACTGAACTTATTAATGGATGAATCAACTGATGAATATATAGCCTTTGTGATCTAATCACCTTCCAAAGAAATGAGATTTGGGGGGGTATTTAAACAATGACATAAGGGAAAAAGATCTGGAGAAATAGTTTAGATATATACAGGGGTACACTCATGAATTGTAGGAAAGATAAAAAGGTGAATTGTTCACCTAATATATTATTATGAAAATGTTTAAATAAACAGAAAAGTTGAAGACTGATATAGCATTTGTTACATCCTGTGGGTTTGGGGTCTAGGGGTCCCCAGATTCATCCTCACTGGATTCCTTCTCTCTATTTATCTCTCTCTCTTTCTAAGATTAACAGGAATCAGAGAAGAACAGAGCAAGGTGAAAGTAATTTATCACAAGTACAGTGGATCCTCAAGTTATGATGAGCCTCACATATGAACAAGTTCAGTTATGACCAGAATTTTTAACTTGAGATCAAAGTCTTGAGTTATGACCCAACTGCCAGCTCCTTGTGTAGTTGTAAACAAAGACTTTCAATGCCAGAAAACCATATGTAAGCATACATGTCAGTCTGAGCCCAAATGAGTATGTTTGTGGATGTGATTTTGGTCAGGGCTTTACATAATTGCTATGATTAATGCTATCAAGATGGCTCCAAAAAGCTAGGAAAGAATCCAAGGAAGGAAGGGAAAGTAAAGAAAGCAATCACAATCAAAAAGAAGAAGGAAATTGTGGAGAAATATGAGAGTGGTATTTTTGTGACCAATCTTGCTAATATGTAAAGCATATCAAAATTCACCATCTGGACAGTATTAGAGACAAAAGATTTATATAAGGAAGCTAATGTAGCTAAAGGTGTTACTCAAGTTAGTAAATTACGATTAACAGTGTTAGATGAGGTTGAAAGGCTATTACTAGTGTGGATAAATGAAAGGCATATGGCAGGTTATAGCTTATCAGATTCTATAATTTATGAAAAATCTAGGGCTATAAATCCCGATCTCATAAAGGATAATCCATCAACTAGTGATAATGGTGAAACATTTTGTGCCAGTTAGGGGAGGTTTCACAATTTTAAAGTACGTAGTGGAATTTATAGTATAATTAGCCATGGTGAAGCAGCCAGTGTTGATAAAAGGAATGCTGAAAATTACATACATCACTTTGAAATGATGATTTAAAGAAGCCTTTTACTCTCATTAAGTTTTCAACTATGAAGAAACTAGCCTTTTCTGGAAGAAAATGCCCAGGAGAATATACATTACCCAAGAAGAGAAGAAAATGCCAGGTCACAAGCCTATGAAGGATAGGCTAATCTTACTGTTATGTCCCAACGCAAGTGGTGACCTCAAGATAAAGCCTCTCTTGGTTTATCACTCTGAAACCTCTACAGTATTCAGAAAACAAAGTCATGAAGAACCTAGGGGTCATGTGGAGATCTAATGTGAATCCCTGGGTAACAAGAGTACTATTTTTTGAGTGAATTAGGGAGGCTTTCTGTCCTACTGTTAAGAAATATCTAGAAGACAAAGGTTTACTACTCAAGGCTCTCCTCATCATGGACAATGCTCCTGCTCACCCATGAGATTTGAAAGAATAATTTACTCAAGAATTCCTATGGCACTCAGTTGAGTTCCTCCCTCCTAATGCAACTCCTCTACTGTAGCCTATGGACCAGCAGGTTATAGCTAACTTTAAGAATCTATATACAAGGAACTGTTCCTAAAGTGCTTCCAGATGTCTCAGATACAGATTTAACCCTCAAAGAGTTCCAGAAGGAACATAACTGCATACATTCCTGTGTGCAGTTGAGAAATCCTGGGCCAATGTCTCTCCAACGACACTGAGATCTTCCTGGAAGAAAGTGTGGCCCAAAATGAGACAGGAGAGATACTTTGAAGGAGGCTGAGCTTTCAATTGACCCTGTGGTTGATACATTGTCATTGTAACAGAGTACATAGGCTTGCAGGTAGATACTTGTGATGTTGAGGAACTAGTGGAAAAACACTCAGCAAAATTGCCTACAGAGGAACTTCAGCAGCTTCTAGCTGAGCAATAGAGAATGGCAGCTGAAGAGCTTTCTGAAGAGGAGTGGCAAAATCGATAATCAGTGCAGCAAAGTTTTTCTGAAATAGAGGAAATACTGAAAAAATGGACAGAGCTACAAACATTTGTACAAAAGACCCACAAAGACAGAGAAAAAGCCAATCATTGCTTTCACTTGATTAATGAAAATGTCATCTCATAGTGCAGAACAATGTTAAAGAAAAGCCAGAAATATAGACAACTTTAGATCAGCTTTTAGTTCTGAAAATACCTAAAAGTTTTTAGTTCTTGAGACCTAGTGAGCCAGAAGCAGGTCCTAGTAGGCTACAGATGCTCCCAAGTAGAGAAAGAGCACCAGAGAGCCAGATTCCTGATGTTCATATAGAAGAGGATTCTCCTTCCAAACAAAACCCACCTTCCATATCATTCTTCTTTCCTGCAAAACAAAGATGTCAATTTGAATGATGAGTACAGTATAAAATTGTTGTTTGTGATAAACTAGGCATATTTTATAATTTTTTGGTGAATATGGTAGGAAAATTATTGGTGTTTCTGGTAAATTACATACATTATGCAACACTTTTTATTATGAAAATGATAGTTAAGGGGTGCTTTGGGAGATTTGGAACACATTATGGGTATTTCCATTATTTTTTATGGGAAAAATAGTCTTGCCTTACAAACAACTTGAGTTACAACCAGTCCTTGTGAACTAATTGAGTTCATCAGTCAAAGGGCCACTGTATTGCGAAAAGAAGCAGTATAAAGCCACTTCAGAGAGAGTGGGGAATACTAGGCTGGACGACTACTGAGTACGGCCCAGCAATCCTCTTCCTGTAGAATTAGGATTCCATCCCCATTCTCCCCTTGGAGAGGGACTACTTGACTGATTATTGGACTTGTGGCTAGGGTGTCAAGTTTGGTGGGCCAATAGGGCAATTGTTGAGGGGAAAATTAACTTAGTTTAAAAGGGGGCCTTGTGTGGAACAGTAGCTATACAGAAGAGGGAATCAAAACCAGACTGTCAGCTCAGTGTAGCTAAACAGAAGCAGATTTCCAAACCGCTGTCTGTCAGCTCAGCTGCTTGCTGAGATGCAAAGGACCTTTCCTTTCTACCTTTTAAAGGGGTCCAGTTTCCTAATCTAATCCTACCTAGATGTCTCAACTGTTAATAGAAATCATATCTCCTTTATGGTTAATAATTTACCATACATACTTTTAGCCATAGAGCTATCAATTCTTTATCCATACATCATCCTGTCTTATATTTTGTCATGTTTATTATACTTTTCAAACTAAGTCACAGAAAAAAGGATGATTGTTTGAAAACTTTAAAAAAGTTGATTTTTGATGTATTAGCATAGAAAATTTAACTGAAATACAGAGTAGGAGTCCTGTTTTAGAAACAAGTGTTCGTGACAGGGAAGGACATTGATATAATACAAAAGATAAATTCTTGGCACTCAGATGAGGAAATCAATAAGAGATTGTCCATAGATCCTTAATACCAGCAGCTCCAGACTCTAACATGACCTAGATCCAAAAAATATATATTCACACTGGCAATTTTCATCAAGAAGGTTCAGAACATTAATGACATAATTAACATTTTAATTGTGTCAATATATTTTAAAAGCTATTATAATTTTGAAAAAAGTGTGCACAAATTCTCAAATATATTTCCCTATATAATTCTCCAAGAAATCTTTCCAAGTCTATATTATTATCCATATTTAGACAAAAAACTGTTGTTAAAATATTTAACCCAATCCATAGATAACATAACTAGTAAAGAGTAAAGAAACACAATAGTGGTTGTTCTGTCACATTCAAAAAGAAATAATTGGAGCAAATTATAAGCTATCATTTCAAATCCATGGGCACATATAAATTTCTTTGGAAATTTAATGTTGAGGGATCAGTTTCCTTCCCAATACACACCAAAGTACTGCTTAGATTTGTGTACAATTTGGAATTTTTAAATGTATCTGCTGTTTCATATTTTTCTCCTTAAAATGAATTTCACTGTTATTATTTCTTACAGTGTAGAATTTATTATTTCCCATATCTAAATGTCAGTGCTTTCCTAGGTGACTGTTAAACACTGTTTAAGTACCCACAAGATTGTAATTAAAACTTCAATTATCTTTATTTGCAGCCTCATTGGTTCAGTAACATACTGTTGTCTATAGCAAGACTCAAGACTATGTTCATATGACCTATATAGTCAGAACATGACCTTGAATGTATTTTAATATGTAAAATATGTATTGGATGACTTGAATTTTTAGTAATATTCCAAACTGATTTTTTTCTTTTAAGCCTTCACTTGATAATACTTGTATACAAGATAAACAAGATCTTTGCCATCATTGAGCTTGAATTATAATGAACGCAAACCAAAGCAAATATATAATAATATGTCAAGGTATACTGAATTATCTTAAATAAAACAAAAGGGCACTAGCACTGAGAATAGTAAGAAAAACTTTATGATAGGCCTTCTTCAGGTGATACTTAGATTAAGATATCATGGGTTAGGAGATACCATCAATAAAAACTAGGGAAGTTTTCCATGCACTAGAAGAAGCATGTGTAGACTACTGAAAAATTAAGTTTGTTTTTTATTAAAATCTGAAAGAAATTTTATAGAACAGTATCATTACAGAGATGGGAGTGAAAGCTGTAGGATGTGACGCATTTTAAAATGTGGGCAGAAATCATATGATCAAGCTAAGACTGCTTACTCTTTTGGCACTGCACATTTTAAATTCCATATCTTTGGTTTTTAGTATCTCTGAACATATAGGCATATGCACAGAAATATTGATATAATCCTAATATAAAGTATCTTTCTCATTATTATCATTTTTAAATTAATTAGTCCATGGAAATATTGAAAACATAAAGGAAGTGGAAGAAACTGAAATTGCTAAGAAGAAAAATGGCTAGAAAATAAATTTCCTTATCTCAAAATTTAGTATCTGCTGAATGAGCTAATGATATTCTGATAACAATATTCTGAGCACTTCTTTCATGGCTACACAGTAGAAAATTTACATTTAAACTAAATATAAATTCTAGTTTTGCAATACTAGAGGATAGTAAATTAAAGGACGGTTAAAATATTAAGATGTTCATGCTAAGCCTGAACCTTTGCCCAATTTTTCCCCTGGATAAATAGGTATCCTTGAGGATCCCTCTAAGTCCTTAGTCCCTGAATGAGGTGACTAGTTTCTAATCATTTTTCTTTTTCTTCCCTCCAAAGTGTAATGTGGTAGTGAAAAAGAATAGCATTTGGAATTATAGGATAAAATATCTAGTTAATATATCTCCTAGTTTTGTTTTTTATTTCTCCAAATTCTGTAATTTTTGACACTTAAAATACATATTTTGCTAAAATTTTTAAGAATTATTTGAGATTGTTAGTATTCCATACAATTTAATGTCTTGTCACTTTCATAAGAATTTCTTGAGTTTGAGCTTTATTTATGCTTACACACAGAAATATATCCAGGGTTACCTACAAATTGATAGACTAGTTTTATTAGATACATCTATCAGAATTTACATAATACATAATATAGCATATATGAAAAAATTACTTTTCTTTCCCTTTTGCTAAAAAATAACTGTTTTGCTCACACATGAGTGTACAATGAGGGCTCCACCTTGAATCTATTATGTCACTCTGTATTTTCTTCTGGATGTATATATTTTTTCCTAATCCTCTCACAAGAAAGTATTTTGAAAGTTTCTGAAAGTAATTAAATATTAACTAAAAAGAAAATGTTATACGTGGGACATACTTTAAAGATTAATACTTTCAACAGATTGGCTTTGAAACTGTACAGTGTTGAACAGAAACCTAACTAGATATTTGCTCAATTTCTTATATCCATTGTCAAGATGAGAAAAATGAAAAAAAAAAATCCTTAAGGAACCTAAACAGGTTAGGACTCATCCAGTTACATAGGCTTTAGATAGAATTACTAACATTGAAGCAAATACTTAGCTTTTAATATATCATAAATGGAAATTTAAAGTCCTATTTTATGATATCAGGCTTAATATGTTTTATTACTTAAGAATTATGATAAAATTATGGTTATTTTACAGTTGTTAAGAGCTGCAATTTTGAATTTAAGAGCTGTGGGTTGTAATTTTAATCCTGTCACTCCCTAAATATAGCTTTGGATAATTTCCTCTGTCTGACTCAGCTTCTTTAAATAAAAAAATGCATAATATTGGCAAATGAGTGTGAGTCATCACATATCATGCCATTAGTAACAATTATTAATTTTAAGAAGACCAAAAAATTAGCAATATACTTATATAATTTTTAGATAATACAGCAGTCCAAATATTTTTAAAATCCATAATGTAAAATGTCAATATACATTATTTTCTTTTTTTATAAAAGACATTTTAAATAAATTATACTGGAAACAAAATAAAATAATTTAGAATTTATTTACTATAAAGGTCAGTGAAGATAAACTGTGATTATTTATATGAGTCAAAGAGACTGCTATGTGGGTGGTTAAGTGTAAGGTAAATATGAAATATTATTTTCTTCATTTCAACGATAAGCAGTTACAGAATTTAGTTTTTGAAATAGTAGTTTGTTCATAATGAAAATCATATTAGTGTTAATTCCAGTAAGACTACATGAAAATGTTGTAACTTTAACAAAGGTAGCAAAAATTGCTAACATTACTGGAAATACGTAATGAATTTATAGCTAGGGTACTGTACATTAATATTCTGAATTTGATGATTTTCTTCGAATTAAATATGTATATTTTGGAATTTCAGCTAACATCATAACAATATTTGGAAAAGGAACTTGGTAAGTATATTACAGATTTATAACATGAAAGGAGTTACAAGTCATTACTCCCCTTGACAAGGAATGACCTGAGCTAACACAAACATCAACAAGTAATGATCTTAACTAAATGAAAATCTTCATTGATCTGTCAGAGAATTGAAGTCATAGGGCAAACTGCTGACCCCCAATTATAAAGGAGTTGTAGAGAATTATATCTGAACAGAGCAGAACCCTCTGAATAGAAATCTCTATGAGAACCATTGGATGGTTAGAGGAGTCTCAGCTAAATTTCTAAGACCTCAGTGTGGATGACTCTGAGAGTTAACAACCCCAAGGAACCTACTCATAGGGGATCAATCCCCTATGCTTCTGTGACCTGTTCCTCCTAGCATGCTACCCAGTCTTCAAAAATGATTATCAGAGATGAATCCCCAAATGCTTCTGTTGAATGAAAGGAATATGTAATAATTTCAAAATATAACAGAGAATTCCATCCCTCATGGCAAAAATTGTTCTCAGGAGAAATTATTTTATGAAAGCCTAACATGCTTGGGTTTATTCAGAGCCAAATTCATCTCATAGAAAGAAAATCCCAAAGATGAGGCTTTCTAGCATTTCTTGTAAGAGAAGGAAGAAAGTACTAAAAGCTGTAGCCCTCTGCGGCCATGGTATTCCATCTACTGGGGCAGTTTGTTTTAAAGTCCAGGATCACAGTCTCACCAAAACTGAGACCTAATCATAGGACTATAGAATGCTTCCCAATCCCTTATACCTTATTACACTATGAAAGATCTATTTACACCGTTCACTTTACCCTGCATATTATATCTGCTTTTTAACCAAAAGTTACAGATAAAAAATAAAAAGCAAAAGAATACACTTTGAAAAATTGAACAAACATCAGAGGTAGATTTAGGTGTGGTAATTATAATGGAAGGTGTCAAAAACATCAAAGGACAAACAGGCAATGTTAAGCAAAGTGAGGCAAGTTCTAAGGAAACATTAAAAATAAAGATAAAAACTATTAAAGAAATCAAGAATGCTTATTATATATTATATATAATATATATATTTATATATATATATATTGGGCTCATGACCTGACCTGCCAAAGCTAAGGAAAAAAAATGATGTCTCAATAAAAACTCTGAATATTGACAAGACAGCAGCAAAAGAAAACTGAAATAAAATGATCACACAGAATATCCAAGAATCATATGATAACTAGAAAAGTTATAACATATTTAAGAAGAATACCAGGAGAGAAGAAAGAGAGAAAAATTATGCTAGGCATATATAGTTCAAATTTCAAAAAAATAAGAAATAAATGTATTTTTAAAGAAGTCAGGAAAAAAGTACATTAACTATAGAGGACAAAAAAATAAGAATTACATCTGATTTCTCAGTAACTGTGCAATCAAGAATAGAGTGGAATCAAATATTTAAAACTTTGAGGGAAAATTATCACCAACATGAAATTCTGTAAGTTGCAGAATTTTTCTTCAAATGTCAAAAAAATAACAAACTTTATCAAAAAAAATGAAGTTAAATTTTGCTAGTAGAACTGCCATGAAAAAAATGTTTAAATTTTGTCAGATAGAACAAAAATGACTTGTCAGAAACTTGAATCTACATGGATGAAGAAAGAAAAATGGAAAAGCAAAGCAGAAGGAGTAAATGAAAGAAAAATATTTTCCTTATCTTAATTGATTTGAAGAAAACAATTTGTGGAAAATAATTATAGCAATGATGTGTTCACTTAGTTATGCTTCTGTATACATAATATATTAGAGTTCTGTTAGAAAATGGAACCTATTGGATATATAGAATGATATATAAAAAGAAATTTTTATGGAAACTGGCTTCTGAAATTATGGGGCCAAGTAGTTCAACAATGTTTTCTGAAACCCAAAGAACCAGGAAAGCCACTGATATAACTTAGTCCACACCCATGATCTGAAAATCGGGGAAGCTATGGTAAAACTCTCAGTCCTAGGCCAAGACCTGAGAATCAGCTGAGGGGAAGCGGGAAGGGATATGTCATAAAGCCCAAGGAACAAGAAACAAAAGAGGCCAGAATATTCAAGAGAAGGTGAATGTTCTGGGTTAAGAAGATAGAACAAGTTTGCCCTTTATATATCTTGTATTATCTGAACCCTCAAGAAGTTGAATGGTATCTACTAGCATTGATGAAAGTGATCTTTACTCAGGGTACAGATTAAAATAAAAATCTCACCTAGGAAAAAACTCAAATACACATCCAGTAATATTTTACCAGATATTGGGAGATTCTCTAGGCATAAAAAATTAACTATATATTTGTTTAATATATATAATAAAAAGTATACATTAGCCCAAGCAAATGTGCATATATGCTAGCCAAGTATGCTTATGTATAAGTTAAATAAATTACAGTAATATACAAGGAATGGAAGAGGGGAAGGAATTAGGGGTACTTTAGTATTATAAAGTTATGCTCATTATCTATAAAGTGGTATTATACTATTTAATAGTGGACCTGACTTAATACTAAATATAGTTTGCAAATTCTATGGCAACCTCACTATCCAATTTTGTCTCATGGACCTAATAACACATTTTAAAAATAGTTTATTCACATATACAGGTTCTCTGTCAGTGTGATTGTAAATAAAAACAAATTATAATAAACACTATTTAATACAAATGACTTTTCATTTCTTTATTATATTTAACTCAATTATTAAAATTGCTTACATTTTATATGAGCTGATGCTAGTCAAGAAATTTCACCTCTAGTTTAATTTTAAAATTTTTTGGGGGGTGGTTTCGGTGCTTGCCTTGCAACCACAAGGTTCTGAGTTTGATCCCGGTACCCCACCAAAAAGTTTTTTTGGGAATCCACACAAATTCTTCATGTATACTATGAATTCTTTCATTTATGATGTTGATAATGTCATGAACTAATACCATTAATAGTAACTACTAATAAATTCTCTAATTCCTACTCAAAGTACAGTCTTAAAATAGACTTAATAATTCTCTTACCCAAATATGTCAAGATCAGAGAAGAGGATGGAAGAAATCTATACAAACTACACAAAAAGAGCTACTAATAGGAATTTATTTACTTCCATTAAGGTTTGTCCTGAAAGCTATTTATTTGCCCTTGCATATTGATATGTTAGGAGAGCCATTAAAGCATTTGGAATAATCATAAACATTATTGACAAGCAATAACAGCTTTTGAAAATATCCATTTAAAATTATAATAATACACTTATTTGCATTACAATAAAGCTACTTAAACTCTCAGCCTATTTAGAGAAGAGGAAAAACAATGTGTCCTACCATTATTGCTCCATTTTTTGATACTAATTTTAAATGAGGGTGGAATATTGTAAGTATTTTATACAGATAATCTAATTAACACATTGAAACTGAAAATTTATTAATGAAATCTATCACTTATATATCCATTGCCTTGAATACAAGCAATCAAAAAATTATTCTATCACTTGTCCTTTATCAGAACTATACTTTATTTTTTTCTACCTTTTCCAGCTCTTCAATTTTTACTCTCATTTTTTCCGAGCAGTCTGAATTTCTTTTCAGCTGTACTCATGATGTGTGCATTCTATCCTCAGTCAAATACTTATTTTTCTATTTGGAATTAAACATCTATATTATGGTAGTTTGGTATTAAGCATCCTATTCATACTAGTAGTGATAGTGAATGGGATGAATATTGCTTGAATATATGGTTTCTTAAACACTTATATTCTAGCTATTTGTTGTATAGCCCATGCATAAAATACTCCTTGAGTTCTTATGCCCTTGAGCACTAATCCTTCAGAATGTTTACAATGTACTGATATAATGCTTGACACCTCAGTTAGTTTTTCTACTTTTGTAACACGATAGCCAGGTGGTACCAACTCATAAGGAGTCCAAGACTTCTTTTGTCCCTGGTTCACTTCATATAGCTCATTGAAAGTGTTTTGTCATAAGACTTGGACCATTGAATAAACTTGTCAAGACAGAGTGGGTGAAAGTATTTGCACTCCTCTTCTTGGTAGTCAACATCATGATAGTCTTTGCTCTCTTCCATACAATGAAAGTCTTTTCTTGTGGTTGATAACTAGAAAATATGTTCTGCTCTGAAAAAAGTCACAGTAGATTCTTCCCTTTGAATATTTCTCTCTGTGTGTAAAGTAGAATGGCTATCGTGTTCAAAACAATTGGGAACTTTTCTTTCCCCTGTGTCTTTCAGAACTATGCATGGATGGATCTAAACCTATAGCTGTCTATTCTTAGTCATGTCAACAAAATTCACTGGAGCAATCAACAGATCGACAATGTTCAAGCCATTTAGTTCTATGTTGTCAAAGAAAACTATACAATCCCCTAGTTATAAGTTGGAGAAGCATCAGAGCTACAGAAATGCATGATTTGTTCATATAACTTTTTGTTCATTTTAGACATGTTCAAGGCTAATATTTAATGAACTATATTCCACATAAAATAGATTGTAGCTATGCCTATGTATCTTTTAGACTCAGTGCATTTTATTAACCCTACTCACAAGGAGATCATGTCTCACAGATAATTAGTGCCCAGAGACTGGATCTCAATATTTTATGGAGGTGATTTTCAAAGGAAACTAGCTGAGTACATAGACATTACCCCCAAAACTATAGAAGTCTTTTCTGAGACTATTATAAGAAAGTAGATGGGACATAGCTATAAATCATTTTTATCTAATGTGTAACCTGAATCATGGTGGATCATGGTCTAAGATGCAGGAAAGCTTGTCCTAGAAGCTTGTTCTGTTCTCTCTTGCCTTAGGCCCCACTTTAAGCTAGCAATCTTCTGGTAACCTTGATAAGTAAGTCAGAGCAGTATTTCTAAGGTCACTATATGAGGCTAAAAGTGCAAAGAGAACTACCAAATACTGTAGATATTCTTAAGATGTGAAGTTCAGTACCCGTTTTACCTTTGTTTTAGAAAGGATAGGAAAGTCTAAAGAACACTGAAATGCAAACACTTTGTGATGGCAGGATTCTTATAAAGTTTATGTTTCACCCTCTGACAGTCAATTGTCTTATGAATACATCTAGGTTACATGTAGGTTTTTCTCCAGAAGTTCAATCTGCCTAATATCAGGAATGCATACAACCAGTGTGATATTCCCCTACTTGTCAAGATGAACAAGATCTCTCTCTATATCTTTGTTAAGTAGTGTCACTACCATCAGGTGACCTGTTACAAATTTTATTTCTATGATCTCACTCCAGAAATTCTGAATTAAAATCTTCATTTTAACAAGATCTCCAGAGGGTTGATATTCACATTAAAGAGTAAATACCTTGGAACACATTATGACAGATAGCAAGAGAATTAACATAGCCTAGAGGTATGACAGTGAAAGAACACTGCTAGCTTTGCCAAGTGAAGGTGAAGTCCTTAAGATCTGCCCTCCTCAGGGAGGTTGAGGAAAAAGCTTTGTCAGGACAATAGCTACTTACCAAGGGCCAGAGGCTGTGCTGCTGTGCACTAGTAAAAATAAAAGACATAACAGAGCATCAGAGAGTGGTACAAATATTTTGTTAAGTTTCTTGTGGTCAATTGTGATCTTACCATTATCTGCCTGACTTTTGCAAAGGCCAACAGGGTAGACTGACTGGGGCAGGATAGAGGCCACAATCTCTGTCTGTTAAGGTTTCCTAATGGCAATGCTAACTTAGCTGCCTATTATAGGGAATATATCCATCTTACTTCAGATAAAATGGTGCCGCGCTTCTAGCTTGCATCACATATTCACCACTAAACATCTTGGCTTCCCTCTTATGAGTTCTCCATTACTTCTGTTAAAATAATTACCTTCTCTTATCAGTGAGCACCATCACTGATAAAGTAAATCTAGTCTAATACAGGCACATCGTTGGATTTCTTGATATCCTCCCCAAATATTAATTTAATGAAGTTCTAACAACTCATTTAATTTTCTGTAGGTCATTTTCAAATCTAAGTTCCCAGGAGACATTCAAACAAACTAATAGGCCCAATACCAAATTCTCTGGCATAATAGTGAATCATTTGTTACAAATTAGCATTTCTTTATTAACGAGCTCTCTTTTAAGCATCCATGTAGCTGTTTCCTCTGGTCCCTTACATTAAAAGCCCACCCATTTCTTATTTTGTTGCTTCCTGTCTTGTTCTGCAAATGCATGGCCTGTAGGCCCCTTATTTGGAGCACAGCATGTATTTTATCCCAGACTCATTCTTTTTTTCTCACTTTCAAGATCATCACCCAGAATATCTCCCCCCCCCCCATTGTACTGTTGTGTGCAACCAATGAGATGTTACCAAGAGAACTATTAATCAGGATTGTCATGGCTGGAACAAAACACCCAACACCCCAAAATTAAAAGAGAAGTTGAGTTTGGCTCACAGTTTAAGGGAGAGGCTCAATCCATTTTTGCTGGTTCCAAGGCAGAAATGTCATGGTGGAAGGGCATGGTGGAACAGAGCTGCTCACTACATGGAAGTCAAGAAGAAGAGCAGGGGAACTGTGTGAGGAACTAGTAATTAGGAAAGGACATGGAACCGTGACCCACATAGACCCACCCAGGTGTGCCTTTCATCTGCTAGATATCTCTTAACCCATGCAAGTTAACAATCATGATTAAATGTCACAAAGAGACTTGAAAGCATTCACACAGTAGATTATTTCTTCTCCTGTTCAGTGTCTGCTTCTATTCAATAGCAATCTCTGTTCTTACCAACAACCCTTTGAGAGCTGGAGCTGGAGTCACATGATGTGATAAACCGAAGGAAAAATATAACCATAAACTAGAAAAATGTATTTGTAGTACATAAAGTGAGTAATGTGTTAGTATAAAGAATAAAGAGCAATTCTTATGAATAAATTAGAAAAAGACAAATTTTTAAATACAAAACTATGCAAAAGGTAAAAAAGAATTTGATTGAAGATAAGACACAAATGATACAGAAGAATGGAAGAGCAACATCATGGATGATGTTCAGGGATGTTCAAACTAATGTATTCCAGGGCCGGAGATTTAGCTCAGTGGTTCCGCGGCCTGCCTCAAAAGCACAAGGTCCTGAATTCAATCCCCAGTACCAAAATTCAAAAAAAAAACTTCATTAATTAATATATTCCAATTCAACAAAATGTTGAAATATAAATGTCTGCCCATATTAAGTAACTGAGGATCAACCAAAAGGCCTATTTCTATTCCTTTAGAACTCCTATAAATATAACATTTAAGTATATTTTAAAAACATTGGTGTTATTTATTAAGGATAATGCGAGTGAATCCAAAGAACTGGAAATTCATAGTGGAAATGTTTAATACCATTAATAACAATATTCATTATTGTACAAGCAGGAAGTATTCTAATGAAATCTAGATTAATTTTTTCTGATACATTTACAAAACAGAATTTAACATAAGTATGAAGATGAAGGACAGTGGCTGAATCCATTATGATTGAGCCTTAGCAACATTATATTGATTGTGAAAATAATTTATAATGAAAACATGTCCAAGTATACATAATTACATTTTATACATGCATAAAATTAAATCTCAAGTAAGTAATAAAAGTACAAAATTGTACAACATATTTTGTTTAGGTATCTATACATTTGTACTAAAACCATAAACAAAAATAATTAAATTTCATGATGATTAATACCTGTGAAAATGAAGAGAATAGTTTTTATTCAGAGACACATGAATTTAGCAATATGGTTTTCAATGTGGGTGGAAGATATACTGAAAATTATTTCAGTGCTTTTTATAGCTGTGTATATTTTACATGTATTATTTTATATGCATCAAATATTTAATAATAAAAACAAAAAATATTAACTTTAGACTGAGAGAGTAGAACAATCTGAGAGATGTGTGGATACAATACGATTATCTCTGTTTATATATTATATCCTTACATATAAGTACAGTGCAATTATATAATTATGTTCTACTAATATTTAAATGTCAGTATGATGAATCTTGTGCTCATGCTGAGTGCCTCATGTAGCTGACAAATATAGCCCTCTCCATTTTATTTCAGCATCTTTCTCTTCACTAAAGGCAGGAATATGTAATAAAAAATGGTATTTTGGATTCAAAAAATGAAAAGGCAGAAAATCATATATAAAATACAGTATCTTTCTTTCACTTCCCATGAAGAACCCATCCCTCTGACTGTGGAAAATGAAATACTGCATATGTAAAAATGGTCTTTGCAAAACAGCCATTACATAGCCATGAATAAACTTTATATTTAATGCCTATAAATCAGATTTATTTATTAAGCAGAGCTTGGCATACTCCAGGCCCAGAGGTCTGTCTGTAGAATGTGCTTTCATTTAGCTTGGCCGTGTTCAGAACTGGAGGCCATATCTTCCAGGACATATTTTATAGGAGTAGATTGGCCATTACTAATGTAAAGCCTTCCAGCTGAGTAGCCTTCACTGTATGAGAATCGGCAGGAGGATTTTATCAGTCTCTAATGCAGTGAAACTGTTAAGCATCTGATTTTCATTCTTGATATAACTACTGTATTTTTTCACAACAGTATTTAACAGCTTGCTGCTAAAGTAATAGTTGATAAATACCACTAACTCCTTACGAATAAAAGACCTTGTCATGAATAGTTGATGGAGTTTACTAATATATCCTGTCATATTTGTTTTGCTGTTACAATATTGAGATGTTAATTCTGCATAAAAATTTTAATCTAACCTAAAATGACATATCAAGCCCATTGTTGGCTTGGAAAATTTTTTTAAGTCTATAATTAGTTTGAGAGGCTTATATTATTTTATTAAGAGTTGGTTACTTTATATATATTATATATGTATATATCATGTTATACATGTTCCAGTATTTATATATGTACATATTTTTTCATTCTCATCATTTTCAGAAGCATACTTTCAAAAGGTCATTTGAATCAGATTTTATGGAACTAATGCTTCAATTTTTTAAAATATGTATCATTTTTCACTTTTTCCATAATTGATTTAGAGCCCGAAGATACTACTAAAGTAGGAAATCTTAAAGAAGTATAAAGAAATTAAGAGGATTCATTACAGCGAAATGAGCAATATACTCTAAATTCATTGAGAAATACTGCAGAAAAAACATTTATACAAAGAATAGCATTCTTAATTGAATCTTAATTGGATACTGGGGTATCCAAAGAATCTTTGCCAAACTTCCATCTTCAGATACACAGATAAAATCAGACCGAAACTCCAAATATTACTTCTGAGTGTGAGAATAGGGAGAGATGTTAAGGTCTGTAGATATGTGACAAAGGCATAACTGATGGGATAATCCTGTTGCAGTAGGAAACCATTGTAAAAATTGGATTCCAGATTGATGTATGGAATATTATACCTCTGCTGACTACTTACCTGTTAGAGAATTCAAATACAGAATGGGTACAATGACAAATCGAGGACACCGGTAATATTTATTATTTGTTTGATTGTTACTTTAATATGTCCCACTATTTTCTCAAATATTATAGTGGCTATTGTTGAATACATTTCAAACTGTCCAACAATCTCACCATTTCACTTGCCTGTTCTCCCAAAACTACATAGAAGAGGGAGGAGAAATAAAAGAGCCAACAAAAATTTATCTGCACCTGTGGTAAAAAATCAGAAAATTATGTACTACCCGTAATGATTGCTTAGCAAAACTAATCATCTTATAAAGCAATTCAGAACTGCATTATTTTGTCACTTTTTAGCACATTGTTATCCATGAAACAGAGCATACTTTCCATCATTTGAAATTCAATTATTTTCATTAAATATAAAACAAAATTATGAATGTTGACCATGTGATTTTCAACTGGACCAGAACATAAAACAGAAATATGAATATTATTATGTATAAAATGTGTACATATCTGTACTCTTCTCCAAAATGACAGTTCTGAAGAGATTCCAGTGTATGCAGATAGGATAGTTTAAAGCTAGCTAGATCTTTATGCCGTTATCTTTACTTTTGTATATTTCACACCAAATGACAGAAGTCTAAAATTACTTTATACTAATCCACTGTTTGCTCTGAATAAAAAGCTCAGACATAAGTTGGCTGAGGTATAGCTTGATAAAGATGTAAACAGTGTCTTATAACACATGAATTTTCTCTTTTGTCTGTTGTCTTCTATGCTGACTCCCTTCTCAGACATCCTTTCACAAATGATGTTCACGGTGCTGCTAAAACCTTATCGGTATTCAGTAGAAAAGACAGAACATGCTTTTCTGAGAGGTCTAAATAAACTCTTAGCATCAATCTGACTGGGGTTGTGTCAGGCTTACTATACCTGAACTAAGCACTGAATGAGAGTACTCTACTTGAAGCACTTAGAATCAGAGGAGAAATTGGGAATTGAGAGCAAAGTGTGTAGTAAAACAGTGGGGGTGACACATAGGTGGAAAACTATCAAATACAAAACATCTATTACAACACCTTTGGTCCACCTCTTCTTCCATGCTCAAGCGAGACTGTTAGAAACCAGAGAACAATAGACTTCAACATAAGGAGATGCTGACTAGAGTCCACAATGATTTTGGTGTTACAGCTTATTCCAGAAGCATGGATGTAGCTGTAACTGCTGTGAGGAATGATTTCCGCTGGGGCAACAAAAAGATTGAGATAACTAGTTGGTGGGAAATATGCAGTTAACTATATAAACCCTGCCCCATCTCCATATCTTCAGTGAAGTTTTCAGTTCTCAAGTTGTAAACAGACATCATCATTTTGTTTTGAAAGTTTACCATTAGGCTTTGGATCAAGGAGCTGATGTCCAGGAATGAGACAAGTCAATGGAAGCCTAGTTTGTTAATAAAATCTGAAGTCTAAGGTAATTGACTGTAGAAATTTGGGGGGCAGGATTTTGGCTGAAAGAAGTAGATTTGGGGATGTGACTCACATTTACTAGAATGCTAAGAATCGCCACAATAAAATTATGTTGTTGCTAGATTCTTATATTGTGTGGCATCACAATGAGACATAGTAAGTCAGACATCATCCCATTCGGTAGGAGACTCTTTTAGCTGTGTCATCCATATGTGGGACACAGGCATTTTTGAGGGACCAAAAATTTTCCTGAGAGAATCTTATCACATTACACAATCCCTTTTTGTGTAGGTTTTGCCAACTTCCTGGCTGTTACTCTCTATGTCAAGCAGGCTTTATTTTTCATGTTGTGAGTGATGGAAATGTTTCTTTATTATTCCTACTGAGAACACATTTTTTTCTTTATCATTCTTTTTGTCTTGCTTCTAAGTCTGTTTTTAAACCACACTCTTTATTGTCTGTCTTTTCAGAGGCTTGGAATGTAGGATAAGACAGATAGGGCTATTCATAGGTTCTTTCAGTTTTATTCACTGTATTATCTATATTCTTACATTATTCTATCCTTATTGACTGTTAGTGACATTAATGAAGTCTAAATATAAAATTAAAACTACAATTCATTCTAAAGCAGACATAGGAAAAATAGTTGTAATCTTGACTTAGGCAAATAATTTTGAGATATTACAATAAAGCTTGATCCATAAAAGGAGTAAAAGGACACATTATATTTTGTAGGTATTAAAGTATTTTTCTCTGTGAATATTATTGTTAAGAGAATAAAACCAAAAGCCGCAGCAAAGATGAAATATTTAAGATTGTTTCTTAGAAAAGATTCCTATATAGGATACATAAAGAATGCTCAAAAGTTAAGAATAAGTAAAATAAGTTTGGCAAAATATCTAAACAAACACAATAGATATGTGCATCACAAGAAAATACAAGAAAAGGTACTCAGCATAATGAATTAATTTAAAAAGATAAATTATAATTAATTGAGATACTGTTACAAAATGGTTAAAACAAAATGAAGGCAACATATTGTTTAATTTGACATAGAAGACATTGCATAAAAGACAAAACTATAGGGATAGAAAGGAGAGTAGTATTTTTCAGAAATCTGGAATGAGGACTATGTTGACCATAAAAAGACAGCAGAAAAAATTTTTGAGGCTGTGGAATTTTTTTGTGTCTTGAATGTTTGGTTGGTTTATGACTGTATGCATATATCTAAATTTGAGATATGTAGACAATAAAGATGGAATTTTATAAATTTTAAAATAATCATTGTTGATATTGAAATAAAGCAATAAAACTATAAAATAATTCCTTTATAATTTTACAATAATAATTACACTTTAGGAAGTGAGGTAGGTAAATAAGAATCTAATGCAAATTACTTGGGAAAGTATATTCTAGAAAGATAATATCACAAACACACACACACTCAAAACAGTACAGTTTTTCCTCTGATAGAGTTCAATGACTGATTCAATGACATTCCAACTATTGATTGTAAATCAGTTTCTCAAAGAAATTACTGAGCCAAGGATTCTTAGGGAAGCAGCTAATTCCAAGATTCAATCAGGAAAAATTTGCAATGATCCTAGAAAATATTTGATGTCCAAAATAAGGAAAACATAATAAAGGGGACATTTTAAAGGTACTGAGAAATCAAAGTGAAGATCACTAAATAATGACTTAAAACAGTATCAAAAAATAATGTCAGTATTGATTTATCACCCACAAAATAAAAGTCTTAAGTTCTATAATAATATAAGTGAATAATAGTATAAATAAATAGGGCAGAATGGATAGTTCTTCCCTAGCAGATAATGTATGTTATTAAATTTAGAGAGAACAAGGGAGACAAATAATATCCTAACATCACAGTAAAAATAGTTGCAGAGAGGATCCACTGATTAAAACAACCATTCATTATCAAAATATTGAGGAAACAATATTTTTATACTTATGAACTACCTACCCTAGAGTATATTCTAATTATATTGAAGAAAATAGTAAATTTTTAGTAAAGAAACTGGGCAAAGATCATCTTAACTAGTGACTGATGTTAATATCTTCAGTAATAAGACAAATTAACATTGTACATCCTCAATACGCTACACTGAAGAGGACACATCACTTGTGTCCTATGCTTGTCAAAAATTCCAAACTTTAGTCTACATGAGAAAACATCAGACAAACTCAAATAGAGGCATAGTCTACAAAACAATTGACAGACAAACTTTCAAAGTGTCTAGCATTGGTTGTATAGTGGTGGGCATAGCTGCCTTCCAAAGCGTCAAAATAATGAAAGGCAATAGTTTATAAATGGGGCAAAATACTAAGGGAAAATGTAACAGATGAATGTGAAATCCAGGATTAAATTCTGGAAAAGAAAAGCTTACCAATGGAATAGTTTAAAAAATCCAAATAAATTGTAGATATTACTTAGTAAAAGTGTACCAATGTTAATTTCTTCATTTTGATATTTGCACTATGATTTTGGAATATATTAACATTAAGGGACGTTGAATACAGGGTATATTTGAACTCTGCATTACTTTTTATCTTTTGGTAAATCTAAAATTATTTCAAAATAGATAAAATTATGCACATACATTTTCATGTATATCAATAATTGTATTTAGGAGCCGTTTTTAAAAATCTTGAGTATATAATAACATCAATATTTAATATAGTCATCAAATACATCATCATATTTATATAATATCAAATATATAATTTGTCATATATTTTACATACATATACTGCTTATAATATCAAAGAAGGCAGAAAAGAAAAGATATTTGAGGTATCTGAAGAGCAACAATTATGAGGCTTTTTGATCTAAATGGTATGGAACTTTGAAATAGATTATGTTAAAATTGATTTTCAGATTTCAGAATTCTTCAAATAAATATTAATATAATAGAATTATAGGTAAAATTAGTACCAACTACATCTTTGGAAAGTAAATAGCAATACCAGAAGTTCATTCAACATACTTGTGGGGCTTCTAAATATTATAATGGGAACAAGAGAGAGAGGGCCTCTCTGAGGTTCCTCAAAGAAAATTGAAGCCTACTGGGAAAGTGAAGAAAATCTCTGCAATAAAGGTACACTGGACCACCATGGTTGGGCTGGGACCATGGAGCAGTAGGGAGCTGCAGTACAGGATACACAGGAGAATATAAGAAGAAACACACATGAATGCAAGAAGACATGAAGCTCATCAAGTCCAGTACTTTTTCTCCTAGCCAGGAGGTATGTATGATATGTAAATTACTAACAATACACAACTTCCAGTAGATATGTCATAGAGTCAGGTATGGGAGAGTACAAAAAAGGCCATCTGCACTCTGGACAACCAGAGATCCCAGTCCAAAGTCAAAGGCCTGGGGCTCACTGCAGAGTATCATGTCAGTCCATATCCTGAGGCCAAAGGGTCTAGCTTGGAAGGCTAAAGAGTTGGCACTAGAAATTTGGAGACAGATGTCCAAAGGCAATAGTAAAGACTGGAGCTCCTCTGAAGAAGCAGAATCAAGACTTCCTTCTTCTTTCCCTCTTTATTCCTTCAAAGCTACAAGCCTATTGGTTGGGGCCACCTACAACCAGGATGGGTCTTCCCTCTTCAGTAAGTCACTCGTCCAAACACACCCAGTACTGTATTAAACCAATTTGGTAGCCAAATCTATTCATATTAATACCACAACTATCTATCACAAACTGTAATGAAAAACTATAAGGAATCTATATAAAATTTCATTAGAATTGCAAATTTCTGTTTATCAAACTATATTATTAACAGCTTGCAAGGGCACAAAGGTAGGAGATGAAATGGGAAAACATGTTTGCAGCCCACATTTCTTGTAAAGGGCTTGTGATGCAAAATATATTAGGCATTATTTATTTCTAAAGAAAAACCAGATAGCACAATACAATAAAAGAATAGCCAAGAGATTTCAATAAGAACTTCAAAAATGAGACATACAAATGACAAATATATGAATATGTGTACAAATTAGTATTAATAAGAGAAGCTAAAATTAAAACCAGCACTTCAAAAATGAAACATACAAATGACAAATAAATATATGAATATATGTACAAATTAGTATTAATAAGAGTAGTTAAAATTAAAACCAGCAGATTCTATTGCATTCTCACCAGAAAGGTAAAAACAACAACAAATTTTTAAAAAATTAAAACAACTAACAATCAAAAAGATATTAAGTTATTGGAGGTATGATTGGTGCTGGTATAAACTGTCAGATACAGTTTGGGAAATGGTTTGGTAGGATCTATCCATGCATATCCTGTGAACCCTTAATTCTACCACTATGTAGAACAGAAGTGCAACAAAATATTCTACAAGAATTCTCTAAGAGTAACAGCTGAATTAGAAAAATAGCAGTTATCACTAAGTAGGATAGATGAAACACTGATAGCAATAGGGCATGAAAATGTTCTCTTGGGCTTTGATAATGTTGCATTTCCTAACCTAGGTAGCAACTAGAGGCTATATTCCTTTTGTGATATTTCATGGACCTATATAATTGTTATTTTTACCATTTTTCTTTTGATCAATAAAATCAAATTTATTAGGGCCGGGGATTTAGCTTAGTGGTTTCACCGCCTGCTGTGCAAGCTCAAGGACGTGAGTTCGATCCCCAGTACCAAAAAAAAATTAAAAAATCAAATTTATTAAAGTCGTGGAAAGGCAGTAGAAAAAAATAAATATTATAATGTTCGAAGTTCAGGTATGAAGAATATGGCAGTAAAAGTACTGTATGAATAAAGGCAAGAGTGATTTTACCATCAATATAATCTGGAAGTGATTGAAACCAAGTTTTTCCTTATGCTAGTTTTATGGTAGTTCATTAGATGATAGGTTATCATAGCAAAAACTGTAAAAGAAAATTCAAACTGAATGGGAAAGTATTCAGTGATGAGCTATTTTTTTTTAGAATTAATGAAATCTCCAGAGAAATCTACTAATATGCATAATCGTATCTGCAGGGGGAAAGTCCATGATTAATATAGTCATGTTTAACCTAAAGAACCAATATCACAAGATTGAAAATATATTTCAAATGAAATGATAACAATTGAGAACATAAATCTTGTGTAAAATTTAGATCAAGGCATTTTCATCTGAAAAAAACAACTTTTTTAGAACTTTATGGTTAAATAATTCCAGATACTACAAATCTGGACTTTTCCCCCCAGAATTGAAATAATATATAGTACTGCATGGCAATGCCCTCTAGGGCTAAAAATACTATGAGTGTCTTAGGTTATGTTAATTATTGTTATAACCTTATTCTATCTTTTTAAAAAAGGAGCACCAGGAACCAAGAAAGTGTATTTCACATCCAAGGAAAATGCAAACTAGAATATCTTCTACTATAAAGAATATACAATATCCTGCTTTAAGTGTACCTCTGCCAAGTGCTTTTGCATGATCTCAGAAAAACAAATAGAGTAAGAAACTGTTGATCTTGAAGATGCCACATCTATTGTTCTTTGAGTGCATGTGCTTTGAACCTGTTCAATCAGTGCCTCTCAACTTCCTGCCCATGATATTGGCAAGGTTTTACCTCGAATAGCGTAAAAGAGTATTGTTCTTTCTACTGTGAAGATGGAAAGAGATGAATTTGTTCAACCTCTTGCTCAATGAAATTTTTCCTGCCCCAGTTTACTTGCCAACACTAGCCTCAGTCTAACTCTAGGAGTACTTAACACATTTTGATCATATCATACTTTTTTTACTCTTTTAATGTTACCTGTACTAGCTGGTGAACCTCATGAGGTCTGACTTATTTACCATGGACTTTTCAGGACATGATAGCTCTTGACAGAATACAGTCAATGTATCTTCAAAATATGGATTAGTGTAGCTTGGATTCTCACAGAAGCACACTCTGGACAAAGACTTGAATGTACCTAATTTGGAGATAAAGAAATCATGAGGAAGGAATAGGAAGAGGCAGTTGATAAAGTATATTATTGAGACAGTTACAATTATGGACAACCGGAGGTTAATCAGTTGGAGAATTTTGGAATCCATGATAGAACACATAATGAAGTGATTTCTTCTGAGTCAGAAAGGAACTGGAATAAGTATTTACTGTTCAGTATGTCTCAGTGTTGACAGAAGTTATTTATTTCTCCTACCCCCAAATATTTGACACAATAAACGGTTACCCCGAGAAAGTTCTGCAAGTCCAACCTAAGCCAATGTGCACCAACATGGGGAGAGCAGAGGAGAAGAACTGATACTTGACACCATTTACTCCAAGAAAAAAGTTAATTAAACAAATATCTCCAGTCTTTTAAGGGTCAACCACAAAGTCTCTACTTTATTAAAATTTTAGAGCTTCAGTAACAAAGTACAACAAATTAGGTAGTTTACACAACATAAATTTATTTTCTCTTATTTTGGAGGCTAGAAGCCCAAAGTCAAGATGCTAGTAAATTTGGTTACTTCTTGGTGTAGTGAGAGAGATTCTTTTGATTCTTCTGGCCTAGCTTCTGGTAGTTTCAGGAATTCTATGACACATAGATGGTCTTCCTCCTATGTCTTCACATTGCTTTCTTCTATTTGTGTCTGTTCAGATTCTCTCCTTTTATAGAGGTACCACTAAACTAGATTGGAATCTACTTTAATAATCCCACTTTAGCTTGATCATCTATGAATCATATTGCTAATAATCCATATGAAGGTATAAACTCTGATATACATTTTTTATAAATGTTATAATGTACTATACATTAAGACAACTGTTGCTAAAATTGAAACATCATTCATACATTTTAATTCTGTCTATGAACTCTCTAGTCATATGGTAAAGGAAATCAATATAGTCTGAAATGAAGTCTTCATTGTGAACTCTGATTAGCTCTTCATCAAAGGATTAGTGTCATTGACTTTAGAATTAAACAGATGTGTCTCAATTTCACAATTCTCATTTTCTTAGAAATATGTACCAATGTAAGGGAGATTTTTTCTATTTTTGATAGAAATATGGATATAAAAGCATTTTGTTGGCCTTTGAACTTTCTATTAAAATGTTATATATAATATCAATATATATAATATCAATCTCAATGCTTGATATTATATCAATAGACTAAATGGCAAAATTCACATGATCATTTCCATAAAGAAAAACTATGAAAAATTATAGTAACACTTTTCCATGATAACAGCAGTATAGCACATTACTGTAAATAGATAGAAATTTCCTCAATCTGACAAATATTATATACAAAACAAGAACAGCCTGCATCACATTAAATTGTGAATACTTTTCTCCTAAAATCAGGAACAAGACAAGGATGGCTCCTCTCTGACTGCCATTTAAAATCATTCCCTGAAGGTTGTTATCAGGATGAATAAGCAAGGGGGGCCGGGGATTTAGCTCATTGGTTCTGGTGCCTACCTCGCAAGCACAAGGTCCCCAGTTCAAACCCTGGTAACAACAACAACAACAAAAATGAATAAGCAAGGAAATCAAATAAAATCAATTCCAAATGAAATAGAAGACAATAAAATGTTTACACATGACATGATTTTGTATATAAGTAATTATAAGTAATCCAGAAAAAATAATAGCATTAATACATGAATTTAGGGAGGTTTCAATATGCATTCAAAAGTAGTAGATGCAATAAACAAATAGAACATGAAATTAAGACAACAATTTCATTTAAAATAGCATCATAGTTCAATACTTAGGAATACATTTTTAAAAAGAAAATTATACAATACAATGAAAAATAAAGGAATAAAGGTACCATATATATAAATAAAGGAAAAGGTACCATATATATAGGAATCAGAAGAATTAATATTATGAAAAGGGAAATATTCTATAAATTGATAGACAGATTAAATTATATCTTCATCACCATTCCATATAACTTATTTGCAGAAAATTCCAGCTGATAGTAAAAATTATGTGGAAATTCAAGGGAAAGAGAATAGCCAAAATAATGTTGAAAAAGAGCAGGAAAGAACAAAGAACATCGTGTTTTCAACATTTACTAAAACCTTCAAAAACAAGACAGTGTGCTAGTAGAATAAAGATAAACATATACATCAAAGAAATAAGATTGAGTGCCTAGAAATAAACACTCACATTTTAGGTCAATTAATTTTCAATAAGAGTTTTAAGACAATTTAATGTGGATGAATAGCCTCTTCAACAGTAGCTCTGAATTAATTAGATAACTGGATTAAAATAAAGTTGGAATCCTATCTCATTCTGTGTACAAAAATTAAGTCTAAATGTACCAAACATTTAAATGCAAGATGTAAATAAAAATATACTTTTTTATTTGCTGGTTTTGTCTTACATGGTTTCAATTACTCACAGTCAACCACCATCCTAAAATATTAAATGGAAATTTCTAGAAGTAAATTCATAAGCTTTTTTTAGTATATGTTTGCAATCCAGTACATAATATTTACATTCCTTATGTGGAATTGGTACATGTACATAACACATTTTAGTTCTTTTTCTCAACTCCTTTCCCTCTGCCCCCCAACTCTTGATCCCCTTCTGATTTGAGAAAAATCTATCTCCCTGCTTCTATTAGCTTTTACTTTGCTCTTTACTTATAATTTTGGTTTCTCATATAATTGAAACCATGTGATATTTAAGCTCTCATTTGTGATTTATTTCACTTATAGTTATGTTCTCAAGGTGCCTCCATTGTCCTAAAAATGACTGAAATTTAACTTTCTTTATGACAGTACCACTTCATTGTCCATAAATACTACATTTTCTTTACCCATTTAGCTGTTGATGGACATTTAGGCTGCTTCCAAAATTTAGCTGTTGTGAATTGTAATACTATAAATATGAGTATGCATGTATCACAATAATATGATATCTTTAAATGTTTGGGGATGATACCTAGAAGGGGAAGAGCTGGATCAAATGGAAGTTCTCTTTTTAGTTTTTTGAGGAATCTTTGTACTGATTTTCATAGTGGTTATATTAGTTTACATTCCCACTAACAATGTAGAAGTGTTCCTTTTTCCTGAAGCCGTTCTATTACTATTGGCTTTCTTGATAATGGCCATTCTTTCTGAGTTAAGATGGAATCCCAGTGTTGTTGGGATCATATCTAATTTAAAAGCTTCTGCACAGTAATTCCTATATTTTAATTATAGATTTTTTGAGCATTCTAATAAAATGTTATTTCATCCTTCTCTGTTATCTAAGCTGGGTAATGAATCAAGCCTCTATCTACTGAATCCATGCTGAATATGCTACACACCCATAAATCATTCAGTAGCTTTCTTTATCAGGTCAACTATTCCAGTATTATAGTGCTTGTGTTCAAATAATCCCTGTATATTATCCAATTTACACATACCTGGGACAGAATACTTGACACCCAAAGCTTAAAGAAGGAGAGGTTTATGTTGGTTTACAGTTTCAGGGGTTTCAGTCCATATTTGGTGGGTTTCAAGACAGAAATGACATAGTGGAATAGACCTAGGAGAGGCAAAGGGGCCATATCTGAACAGGCAAAAAGCAGAAGGAGTAAAGAGAAGGGAACAAAAGCACACATTTCAAGGTCATGTCCCCAGTGGCCTACCTCCAACCAGGCTCCACCTCTCAACACCACATTTGGCTACTGAATTCATTCCACAGTTTTGTAATATCTTGAGTGCGTGTCAGTAGTAAAAAATGGGAAACACAAACACATAAAATATGACATTAAAAAGTTAACTATACATTTAAGGTCAAAGCTTTTTTATTGCTCCTGACTTGTAGTAGTTTGCCATCTCTTACATGTACTAGTACAATATCATCAATTTAAAAATCATATAAACAATGCCATCATAAGTTAACTAAATTTCATATCTCTATTGAGAAGTAAATGTTTCCCTCACCAGTACACTCTAGCTGCACATAAAGTTTGGTAAACTGTATTAAACCAGAATGAGCACACAAAAAATTTTGAGAATATGTATATTTTAATCTATTGTTGCACATAAAGTTTGGTAAACTGTATTAAGTCAGAATGAGCACACAAAAAATTAAATATGTATATATTTTAATCCACAACCTGTAAAGTATATTCCTCACTTTATAATCTACTACATAACTGCAAAGAGAACACTTCAGTTCATCTTAATTGTGAACCTGACTGAATTCAGATACACATGGAGAGGGAGAGGTGATTTTCTATGGAAGTGTCATTCTCACTAGTGGATTAGCCCCTCAATGTTCATAGATGATTGTGTTGCTAGCATGTGGGGCCTGGTTGGAGGTGGGTCCATGACAGTGTGCCTTCAGAAGGTATAGTACTCCCTGATTCTTTGTTCCCTGTGCTCTCTCTCCAGGCTTCCACAAAAAAGCAGCATTGATCTGTCACACCCTTCTGCCATGTGTGAGATCCTGGCTCATCTCTTACCCATAGTAATGAAATCAACTTACCATGGACTGAAACTACAACCAACTAAACCATTTGCTCATTTAGATTGTATATATTGGGCATTTTGTCTCAACCACAGGAAAGCTGACCAAAGCAAACACCTAGTGCATGAAAATGTAAATGGCCAATACATTTCTAAAGCATCTGCCACATTTTACTTAAATTGCTCCTTACAAATTAGATCCTATTATTAACTAATATTACATAAATGCAGTTTGGGGGGGTTGCTTTTTTTTTACTCCAAAAGAGAAACAGTGTTAAAATGTTAATTATCGATGTTAATATATGTGGAATTTATATAATCATAAAAAATAGGTCTTTCAAAATATTTTGGAAAGGTAGGTATGATTTTGAAAAAAATTTTCTCACTTCAATTTCTTGAGGTGATTCTGTTTTCTTTTAGAGACTGTATTTTGTTATCTACACATGTAGATCCTGAATATACCTGGCATTGATTTTGTTGTATTTTGTGAAAGAGAATCAATAGTTATGTTTTCCAGTATGAATTTCCTATTTATCCAATAACGTTTATTGAAAGCACAACTATTTTACTCACTGCAATATTACCTTTACCACATTGAATGCAAATGCCTTTTCTTTCACAAACCATTTTTATCTTTTGGCCTATTTCAGGATCTTTATTAAATTCTATTGTTGCTAATTTGTGCTACTACTACTGCATGATAGTTAAGGGACATTATCAAATGGATTGGCTTGGGACCTGCCAGATGATAAATAAAGCACACTTCTGCATATGACTGGGTAGGTCATGATGGCATGATCTTGAGGTTTATATCTGGCCCTTGGTAACTTTTGTTCTAGTGCTTTTCTTCTTTGCTGTACTTCTTGGTAGCCCTGAAATAACCATCTTTGCTCTGCTACATTCCTCTGTCATTTGTGACATTCCTAATTAAAGCCAGTCTACCATACACTGAACCCTCTGAAATCTTGAGTCAAATAAACTAATTCCTCTTTTAAATTACAGTTATTGAGTATTTGGTCCCAGCAATATGAAAGTTAACTGATATGCTTGGTATGCCTTAGTATCCCGTAAGACAAGTAAACTTCTAAAATTCCCTAAAATTGTCTGAGATATTGTGCTTCTTCATTCCTCTGCTTCCTTGAATTGAACCAGGGGCAATTGATTAGTCTATAAGCAGCTTATAAGTAGAAACGTCACTTCTGGAATAAAGCATTAGAGAAGAGATACGTATAAGTATTTCAGGCAGTCTCTTCACTTACATGAGTGAGGGGGCCTGCTGTAGAGTTGGAAAAGCAATAATGTTTTAAAATCTCAATTTTTAAGTCATCATATGATAATTTAATGGAGAATCATCAAACCAAAAGGGAATTTGCATACTCAAGAACATTTCGAAGAGAGGACATTGTTAGCACTATCCTGTTCTATTCTGAGTAGTTGAATAATGTTGGTAGTTTTTATTTCTAAGAGAAAGGTCATCATTATTTAAATCTAAGTATATTTTAGTCAAATAATTACAATGTGACCTCTTATCTTTCACTATTATTACAGCAGGCATTTTAACTAAATAATACTGTCCTGTTGCTTGAGAAGCCAGTGCTGGGAAATAAAGCTACATATGCATACAGAATAAAACATTCTGCTTATGACATTTCTTAAAAGATATAGCTAAATTTACTACACATAAATAAAGCCATTTGATTTTTTTTAGAATTTAGTTTTAGCATTACATGAATTGACTCCCCCACCCCACTTATGCTTCAAGGATCTTTTTGATATCTTAACAATAAAAGTCAGACAAGATCTTAGGAGATGTTACTTCTCACAAGAACCTTCCCCTTCTCCACATAATATAAGAGTCAAGCAAAGAATGAGCTGGATCACAACACATACTTAGTATTTTCACAAATATTTTTACATCAACTTTCTTAGTCTTCAGCATTCGCTGCTAGTTCTTTCACTTTTCCTAGCAGGACAATATAAATATTTATACTTGTCCCTGTGGTGCCCATGTTTAACACCTTTTAGAAGCAATATTAAGTACTTATCTTCCCATCTAATCTATTTTTTGATCTTCAATCTTAGGCACAATATTTCTTAGACTGTTCTGTGGGTCCATGTTTTAAATCAAAACTAAAATACAAACATTCCACCTTTTTCACCAAAATTGGGCAGAGGAATAGAAATTGAATTTACATAGAGAATAATTGTGATATAATTTAGTTAAAGTAGCATTAAAATAGTTTTGAAGGAACAACATATGTTTAAAATTTCAAGTTAATATTTTGTTGTTATCCTTTTTTTCCCATTAATTTTACTGGTACATTTTAGGTATACAGTACAGTTACATTCATCTTTGAGATCTTGTACCTTTACATGATGAATCTTGGTTCTTATTTTTTCCCCATCCTCCTGCCCTCCCTTCAACCCCTCCACCCTTCCCTATCTACAAAGACTTTGTTTCCATTTTTTTCCTTTTCTCATATTTTTTCTTTTCCTTTCTTTTCTTTCCCCTACCCCTCCCACTTCCCCTACTCCTTTAGACCTTTTCTTCCCATTTCATAATATCAATTATACATTTTGACCCCTATTTATACTTTTAGTTTTTCAAACCAGAAAAACTATTTGGTATTTACATATGTGTGCCCTACTTATTTCACTTAAGAGTATAGCCTCAATGTGCATCCACTTAGCTACAAATGTCTCTAGCTTCTTGTTCTTATTCTTTTTTTTTTTCCTAAAATTCTACTTACTGAAAAAGTCTTCCCTAACTTCCAAGATCTGCATTTAATTACTGTTGCCTTTCTCTGAGATTAATCTACTTCTAATTTAAACAGTTGTTTATTCAGAGACAAGTTACTGGAACAAAGAATATGATGCTTGCTAGTTGAATTTTATCATCCATAAACGAGTCTATAGTTCAATGATGTTCTGGTTAACTAACATGGAAAATTTCTCTAATAAGAATGAAGCAATCATATGCATGCAGTTTCACATAATATAACAATTTTATTTTTTTCTCAAAAACAGAGAGAAACATCATTTCAAGATACAATTTGAGCCAAGCCCTAACTTAGTAAGAACAATTCTATGGTTACTATAGAAACCAATATAAAGAGACATTACTTTTTTGTACTCTCTTTCTCTTTAAAATCCCCAGAGCCTTTGGTCACAGAGTGTCAAACTAATTCCCTGCCACCAAGGGTACAGTGTCTGATGATAGGTCACAAGGACACTGAGTTGGCCTGACCACTGATCTGCACCTCACACTGGGACCATGTAGTGAGTGCTGATAGCTGATAAGGAGAAAACAGGCTTTCTCTGGACAAGCTATAATAGAAGACTTCTAATGAAAATCTAACGTGTTATACCAAAGTTATTTGCAAAGCAGACTCTGTCAGGTACCTCATTCCAAGCCAGTCAAGTATTGCACTCAAAAGACTAAAACATTAAAAAATTTTTTTTAAAAAAGGAAGCTATTAAAATAAGCCTTTCAAAGAAAAAATAGTGCTACCAAGATGAATTAATAATTAATAATTTTACTTACTACATATATGTAAGAGAAAAATAAGAAAATTCAAAAATATTTCTGTATAATAAAAAAGATGAAATCAGAATTAGAAAACTAGGTATTAAGTCAACTCACACATGAAATTATTTTTTCAATGTCACTTTAGAAAATATTTCACATATGTACAAATATATATATATATATAATATGTATACATATATAACGTATTTGAGATATTTATTTATATGTTTTCCACTGAGGTTCATGTATGGACTAACCTTGCCCCAGAAATATAGTGCACAAAATATATCACCCATTAGTTAACATTCCTTTTGATTCAGATTTTTTTAAGGATCTCTTTGGCTGGACTAATTTGTGCTAAGAATCACTTACTTATTTTATTTTATTTTTTTAGACAGGGTCTCACTATGTAGTTCAGCCTGGGCTCAAACTCACTATGTAGCTCAGGCTGATCTTGAACTCATGATGATCCTCCTGCCTCAGCCTCCTGAGTGCTAGGATTACAGGCATGTGCCACTACATCTGGCTAGAATTACTTACTTATGCCCCAATGTTTATATATATAGTTTAATTTCCCCATATATTTCCAAATATATGCAAAAATTTATCCCAACTTTTCCCTCTACATCTCTATGCTGTAGTAAAACATATTTGATATTTTCTGATTAAAGTTAATCTGTCAGGTTAGTGCAAGACAGAATGTGATGCAAGGAAGTTGAAATAACCCATTGTAGATCATTTGATCATACACACTTTTGAAGATGACAATTTGATTTTGCACTTGAGGACACCATGAAAGCCTTGCTGTAGTTAAACATGTATCAGTAGAATTGAGAAATGCTTCCATATTTGACACTGTATAGCCCAACTTCTCAGACTACCTGAGTTACTGTTTTGAATATATTTGGCCAGCACTTATCATTTTATACCAAATATTATATATGTTTATATAATGAAATATGTACTTTACATTATAATGATAGTAACATCAAAGTTCTGATACACATTCTTGATTTCAGAAAAAAGAGCTAAACTTTAGGGCACTGCCCTATTGATTATGCCCAAATCAGGCCGCAAGCAGTACAAGCTGTAAAGAGTTAACCCCTAATTTGGCTCACTGTAAGAAGCAAGTCTAACTGAAGCTTATGTGGCCTATAGAAGTACCTCATAAGCACTGTGGTAGTGAGCAGATTAGCATGACTTTCCCGCTGATGGCCACAGCACCAAGAAATGTACAGTGAAGCTGTGGGGCTTGATATATGATAACATAGTAGCTGAGGTCGGAGAAACTCACACCCAAATTCCATTCCCAAGACTAAGAACTTCTTAACTAGAAGGACAAAGCTCTAATTACAACCCTGTATTTTGTCTATTCTGTTCCTAATTCAAGAATGCTTTTTCTTCCTTTACAAGCCTTGCCTGACTTAGTATCCATAGCAACTGCACAACTGCATGTCCACCAACGTAGTTCCCCTTTAGCCCAATTTGATTACCAATAAAAAATCAGTGGCTTGGACTGATTAGGGCCTTTGCAGATTGCTCAGCTCTGGCAGTTCTAGATCCCTACTTTTTTCTTTAATTCTGTCTTTGAATCTTTCTTCAGAACCTCATCGTACATTGGGCAGAAGTCTGGCACCTACTGCAGAGGTCTCCAATACTAAACACTTTCAGTGTCCTTAAAGATCAAATTAACTTCCTTATAACTGTGTTAGTTGTGCCAATAATAATCAGGGATATAAGGGAAAAGCTCTTAATATCAAGAAGCTTGCAATCAAATTAATCTTAGAGTGTAGGAACAACAAGAAATCAGTTTGCAAGTACTCAAACACTTCTTCCAAATTTAAGTTTCCTAAAGTCTTGAAGTAAATGAAGGCAATATTTTAAAAGAATTGTATTTCCTCATTGCGTTTATAAATGTAAAGGTAACAGAATATGTAATACCTAAAGGTTTTCTCACAATTTGAGCAAGTTTTATTTTTGCCATTGAAAAACATTTTCTCTTTGAAACAATCTAAAATCTTCTGTGTTTCACATTCCTTCCAATAATACATTCACATTCTTATGAAAAAAAGAGAAAGATAATGGAACTTGAGTGAGTTTAATTTATTGCTGCCACTTTATTTCTTATTGAAAGAGGTTAAAATTGCAGATAAATTTTCACTTTTGGAATTTAAAAAATTGTAAAGAATTATACTGGTATCTTTTGGGTTCATGACTTACTTCAATAGAACAGATTAATTCAATTTTTGTATAGATATCAGACATTAACTGTCTTACTTACTTTTATTATTGCTGAGACAAAGTACCTAACTCTTAAAGTTGAAAAGGGAAAGATTTATTTAGATCAAGGTGTATAGAGGTTCCAGTACATAATCAGCTGGCTCCAAGGCAGGGTAGTACATGGCAGAAAGGCATCACAGAAGAGAAACAGTTCATAGAACCCACAAGGTAGCAAAAACAACAAGGGAACCTTAACAGTGCCTCTCTGCCCCTTTTATCTTATCCAAACTACCAGGATTAGCATGGTGCCAAACCAATCAGTGTACTGGTTTAGTAATCACACACCCTTAATCCCAGCATCACACACTTTAGATTCAGCCACCTCTGAGAAAAGCAACCTATGACAGCATGAGGCTTTCCGGTGACATCTAGACCCAAACCATAACATTAACAAAAAGAAGTGCAAATGCAAAGTGAACAAAATATAAAGCAGTTCAGGTACTATTTTACATGTTTATGTTGATATAGTTTATTTCCTCTATTCTATGAATAACTAATCAAATTGAAAAACAGAGGGAAGCAAGATATACTTACTACAGTCAATTTCATCCCAAATCTCTAATACTGATGCAGGTAATAACTTTAAAAATCTCTCAATATTTGATTAATTTCCATTTATTAATACTCCTTAAAAATAACAATTATACAGTGCAAGAAATGCCACAAAGTACAAATGTCACAAGGCTTGATTGCTTGCCAAATGATGTTTCTTAGAGTTATCATTAAATTATTTTAAGTTCAGCCTATTGTGTTTACGGAAGACATGCTCATATGAATATGTGCTAATTTTATCTGACATCAAAAGCAAATTATCAAATAGATAACATTGTCCCAAAATGGAACAAATTGCATACATTGCCATTTCAGAATGTTACTGCCAACCTTTACAATCTGTTCAGGCTAATTTTCCAATCCACTTTGAAGAGGAAGGCTAGTTTACGTAATTCAGATGATTATGTAATTTGCATATTAAGGATAAGACACCAAAAATATTATTTATACAGAGTTTCAGATAACCATAAAGAAGATTAGATATAATATTCATAGAAAATCTACATACTTGGAAAATATACTTTCATTTAGTTTATAAATTCATCTGCAGGTGTTTTCGATAATTGGTGCCCAACATAGAGCTAATTTTTCACACTCTGCTTTGGGCATAATCGATATTACAGTCCTTTGTAGCTCAGTGGCACCATGCCTGCCTGGCAAGTGCAAGGTCCTGAGTTCAATCCCTGGTACCAAAAAAAAGAAAAAAAAGAGAGAGAAAGAAAGAAAATAATTACCAGAGACACCTGCAGTTAGGTTCCAGTACCCTGCCTAGTTTACAACACAGGCCTGAGAAATAAATACACTAAGACACAGAACTAGGAGAAAGAAAGCAGGGTGCCAGGACTACCAATGCCAGTGCAATCAACAAAGGCACTGACCAGCCCCAACCACTGATTTTTATTGGCAATCAATTGGTGAGCTACATGTGGATTCTATGGAAATTAATGTAAACAAGGCTCATAACGGACAAGACAAAGAATTCTCGAATTAGGAACAGAATAGACAAAATTTATGGTTGTAATTAGAACATTGTCCTTCTAGTCAGAAGGTTTTAGTTGTGGGAATGGAATTTGAGTGCGAGTAACTCTGACCTTAGTACCTAGGCTTCAGGTGATTATTATACAAGTTCTGCATATACAGAAAACCTTCACCGGTTTACCACCCTACAGCAGCTGCAATTAAGCAGTCATTTTGTAAACTGTGATGTTCTTTCCTTCCTCACAGTGAATTAGCTTTAGGCTGAGCAGTGGTCCAAACTTGGGTCAATCAGAATGCTTTCCAAAGTTTTTGTCCTCTAATCTAAGATCTAGAGAAAGAGAAATAAGACTACACTTGTCAATTTAAAAATTGGTATTGGTGAGAGACTTTTTAACTTTTTGAAATTATTTCCACATCTAACTTATAGAGCATCTTACTTGTATAAACATAACTAATCTGTGAATATAATTTTGTGAGAGTGAAATGACTTATTTGTAACCAACAATCTTAACTGATACAATTACTCTATTTGTTACCTGAAGAAGAGGCTTGAGAAGTATTTTTCCTCAAAATGTAGTGGTTACTGGAAGTTAGAGTCACATTTTGGATTTGTCAGAAACCAAAGTCTATTGTGTGTGTGTGTGTGTGTGTGTGTGTGTGTGTGTTGCTACTTCTCTCATTGTTCTATTAGTACTGCAGTAATGATTACATTCATCGTGTTGGGTTGATGCGTAAATATAACGCAGCTTAAATATTTTTTATCCCATTCTTCTCCCTTCCACTCCCTTCCCTCTCCCTCCATCTCCATCTCTTGGTCCCCTTCCTATCTGCAACAGTTCTACCTCCCTGTATCCTATTATGTATCTCTGATGTGGCTCTTGAATTTATCTACACTTTGGTGTTCTCATATAAGAGAAAGCATGCTATATTTAAGCTTGTCCATCTGATTTATTTTACTAAATATCATGGTCTCAAAGTGCAAACATTGTTTTTGCAAGTGAACCACAATAAAACAGGTGATTTTAAACATTTTCATGAGCTTTTAAATTTTTTCTCTACTTTCCACAATAAGCATATATTTATGAATGAAAAATAAAGGTATTCATTTTTAAGAATTGCATAAAATATGCACATCAGGCAACATTCTTTTAGTAAAGTTTGAAAGCTTAGGCACTAAAAAATAATTTAGAGTAGGGAGTAGGAGTGTTGACTTCTGTGGGGAAGGTTACCAGGCTTGAAATGATATGAGAGACAAAATTCATTTATTTTACTCTGTTTTATATTTGTAGCCAGTTATTGGATCTCTTCAATATTTGATTCTGAAATATATATATTTCAAACCATCAAATGAATTGACCATATTCAAATCATCTTTACCTATGTCAAAAATTTTTGGTTTATTCTACCAGGTACAGAAGGACATTTGTAAAAACTTCCACTTAAATTTCAGACTTTTTTCTTTACAGTTCTGCCAGTTTTATCACATATAATTTAGGGCTATATTATTTAAAATATGTCAACTATATATTTGAGGCACATACAAAGGAAAAGTCAATAATGTTTTCCAGACATCTTAAGACTTTATCACTTTAAAATACCCCTTGTTATCTCAATTAGTGCTTTTGCCTTTAAATTTGATTTGGCTGTATTAATATAAACACAACTTCCTATGTATTTGTATATAAATATTATATCTGTTTTTTTAATTTAAAATGTTCTGTACCCTTATATTTTAGACAACCTATAGACCTATAGCTTTTTAAGGTAGGATAGTCTTTCACTTATTTGACTCTTTGATACACTTACATTCACTCATATTCAAGACACTTTTCCATTGCCTTCAGATCTCACTTTTTGTCATCAGAAGTTATAGGTCGCTAATCTAATAGTTGGGACTTTATGGAGACTATGATTAGTCTCAATCTTCTGTTGATATATTTTCTTTGCTTGTGATATTAAAAAATTGACCCTGATACACTCATGTATAGATAGATAACTTACTTGTTCTACTTAAATTCTATGTGGCATTTTGAATTTGTGAATTTATGCCTTGAAATTGTTTTGAAAATTTTCAACAGTTGGAGTTCTACTTCTTTGAGCCTGTATTTTCTCATCTTTCTGGGATTACAGTTTTACATATCAGATCTTTATATTGTACACTCCATATATTGCACTCTAGATTCCATTTTCTGCTGTTCTTTTGTCTCTTCACTCTTCATACTCGATATTTTCACATGATCATGTACAATAATTCACTCATGTCAAATTAAATAACTATCAACATTGTGAGATAATCAAAAATTCACACAAAATTGTAAAAAAATACTCAGAGACATCCCACGTCCTCCTTATCTACTTTCCCTCAAAGATAAACTTTGTAAAATTATAACATCACAAACAGGATACTGACTTTAATACAGCATTTGTATCACTACAAGGATTCTTCTACTTTCCAAAGGAATTTCTAATCTTCCTCACTCCCTCTTTTATACCTGGAAACTAATAATCTGTTCTTCATTTGTACAATTTTTCCCATAACAAAATATGTTATAAAAGAAGATATTACATGATCTCTGAAATTGCTCACTCAGTAAACCTATTTGGAGTTTCAAGTTAGTTGCATACATCAATACAAAGTTTACACCTTTAAAAACATTTTAGAAGTTTTAAATGATTTAGATAAACCATAATGTGATTAATCATTCACACATCAAAGGATATTGGTTTATTTCCAGGTTTTGTGCAGAAGAGTCAGTAGTCCCTCGATGCAAGATTTTGTGGATGGGATTGATTAGGACACACTATAATGTTTTAATGAGCCTGCCTTTCCATTGGATGACATTTGTTTGTCACAACTTGTAAAGATAATCTTGAAAGAAAAATTTAAGAACTGCTTCAGAAATGGTCAAGAATGATGAGATAAATGTATTCTAAGTGAGGGTTTTTCCAGAGTGGCTGTGCCATTTTCCTGTCTCATTCATTAGTGATATGTCGGTAATCCAATTTCTCTGTGTTCATGCCCATGTTTGTGTTGTCACTATTTTTTAATATTCCCTATTCTAGTAAGTTTCTAGTGATATCTAATTGTGACTTTAATTTGCATTTCACTACTTGCTGATAATTTCAACATTTTTTGTACAAGTTTATTTACCATTCATGTAGCCTCTTCAAAGTTACCCGTCTTTATATTTTTCCTTATTTTCTACTTTGTTGTTTGTGTTGAATATTTTTTTTGAAATTTGAATTTTATTTTATTGGTACATTTTAGGTATACAATATAATGACATTCATCATTGGAAAGTTGCACCTTTACATAATCTCTCTTGGTTCTTATTTTTCCCCCTTCCCCCGCCCTCCCTTCAACCCCTCCATTCCTCCCTATTTACAAAGACTTTGTTTCCATTTTTTTATTTTCTCATATTAATTCAATTGCCTTCTTTCCTTTCGCCTACCCCTACCAATTTGCCTTCCCCTTTGCCCCTTTTCTTCCTTTTTCACATTGTCTAATATACCTTTTGGTCCTTATTAACAATTTCATTTTCTCACACTAGAGAAACCATTCGGTATTTACACATGTGTAAATCCTATTTATTTCACTTAAGAGTATCACTTCAATGTGCATCCACTTAGCTATAAATGTCTCTAATTTCTCATTTTTTATGCCTGAGTAGTACTTCATTTTATTAAAAAAACACATTTTCTTTATCCAGTCTCCAGTTGTTGGGCATTTGGGCTGTTTCCAAGTTTTAGCTATTACAAATTGTGCTACTATGAACATGGGTGCACATATATCACTGTGGTATGATTCTTTTAATTCTTTGGGGAAGATCCCCAGCAGTGGAATAGCAGGGTCAAATGGGACTTCCAGTCCTAGTTCTTTGAGGTGTCTCCATACTGATTTCCATAGTGTTTGCACCAGTCTACACTCCCACCAGCAGTGGAGCAGGGTTCCTCTTTCCCCACAGCCCCGCCAGCATTTGTTATTGGTGGATTTCATGATAACAACCATTATTTCTGGGGTAAGGTGAAATCTCAGAGTTGCTTTCATTTGCATGTCTCCAATGACCAGTGATGTTGAACATTTTTTCATATGGTTATTTGCTATTTCTATGTCTTTTTCTGAGAAATGTCTGTTCATTTCAGATGCCCATTTTTGGACTGGGTCAATAAATTTGGGAGATTTGATTTTTTTAAGTTCTTTATAGATTTGAGATGGTAGAACTTTGTCTGAGGAACATCAGGTGAAGTTTTTTTCCCACGTTGTAGGTTGTCTCTTCACACTGCTGGTGGTTTTTCTTGGTGTGCAGAAGATTTTTAAGAAGAAATCCCACTTGCTGATTGCTTGTGCTAGTTCACGGGCAACTGAGGTTTTGTTCATAAAATCTTTTCCTACACCAATGTCTTCAAGAGTTCCACCTAACCTCTGTTTCAGCTGATTTAGCATTTCTATTTTAATATTTACATCTTTAATCCATTTCAGTTTTAGTTTAGTGCATGGTGAGAGATATAGGTCCAGTTTTAAACTTTAACCAGTTGAAACCCAATTTTTCCACTATCATTTATTAAAGAGGCTATCTTTCCTCCAGTGAAGGTGTTTGGCTCCTTTATCGAAGATGAGATGGCTGCATGTGTCTGCAGTTGTTTCTGCGTCTTCTCATCTGTTTCACTTGTCCTCAGGTCTGTTTCTTTGTCAGTACCATGCTGTTTTTATCACAGTATAATTGTAGTATAGTTTCAAGTTGGGGACTGTAATACCCCCTGCCATGTCTCTGTTACCTAGAATTGCTTTTCCTATGCTAGGTCCCTTCTTATTCCAAATGAATCTTTGGTTTATTTTCTCAAGTTTCATGAAGTATGGTGCTGGGATTTCAATTGGGATTGCATTGAACCTATATAGCATTTTTCGAAATATGGCCATTTTCACTATGTTGATCCTTCCTACCCAGGAGCAAGGGATGTCTTTCCATTTGCTGATATCGTCTTCAATCTCTCTTTTCAGAGTGCTATAGTTTTCAGAGAAGAGGTCTTTGATTTCTTTCATTAGGTTGATTCCCCAGTATTTCATTTTTTTCAATCCTATTGTGAAAGGAATTGTTTGTCCTATTTCTGTCTCAGTGAGTCTGTTGTTCATGTAGAAGAAAGCTATTGATTTTTGTGTGTTGATCTTGTATCCAGCTACTCTATTGAATTTGGTTTTTAAGTCTAGAGACTTTCTCTGGCATTCTTGGGGTCTTCTATATAGGGTATCATGTCATCTGCAATTAATGACAAATTGACTTCTTCATTTCCTATTTTTATTTCTTTTCTTTTTCTTGTCTAATTACTTTGGCTAATGTTTCCAAAACTATATTTAACAAGAGTGGTGATAGTGGTCATCCTTGTCTTGTTCCTGATTTTAGTGTGAAGGATTTCAGTTTTTGACCATCTCATATGATATTCATTGTTGATTTTTCATAGATGGCTTTTATCTGATTGAAGTAGAGACCATCTATTTCAATTATCTATATGTTTTTTATCATAAATGCATATTGGATTTTATCAAATGCTTTTTCTGCATCTATAGAGATAATTATATGTTTTTTTTCCTTGGCTCTAATGATACAGTGTATTACATTGATTAATTTGTATATGTTGAACCATTCCTGTATCCCTGGGATGAATCACACTTGGTCAGGGTGTATGATCTTCTTGATGATCCTCTGAATTCTATTTGCCAGTATTTTATTAAGGATTTTTGCATCTATGTTCATTAGTGAGATTGGCATATAGTTCTCTTTCTTTGTTTGGGTCTTTCTCTGCTTTAGGGATTAAGGGGATGCTTGCTTCCAGGAATGAATTTGGGAATCTTGCTTCCCTTTGTATATAATTGAAGAGTTTAAACAGTAGTGGCAGTAGTTCCTCTCTAAATGTCTTGTAGAACTCAGCAGTGAAGCCATCAGGACCTCGACTTTTCTAAGTTGGTAAGTTTTAAATTATGTTTTGAATTTCATTGATTGATATTTGGTTGTTTAGATATTTTAGGTCTTTCTCATTCAACTTTGGTAATTCCTGCATGTCTAAAAATCTGTCCATTTTTCTGTATTTTTCATCTTATTGGTGTATAGGTTCTCAAAGTAGTTATTGATGATGCTCTGGATTTCTGCTAGGTCCATTGTAGTTTCACACTTTTCATTCCTAATTGCATGGATTTGGGCCTTTTCTTTCCTTTTTCTGATAAGGTTGGCTAAGGGTTTGTTGATTTTTTTATTCTTTCAAAGAACCAACTCTTGACTTCATTAATTTTTTGTATTGTTTTCTTAGTCTCTATTGAATTGATTTCTGCTCTGGTCTTTATAATTTCCTCCCTTGTATGTGCTTTGAGTTTATCCTGCTCTTCTTTTTCTAGAAGCTTGAGGTTCAGCATCAGGTTGTTTAATTGGGCTTGATCTGCTTTACTAATATGATTACTCACTGCTATGTATTTCCCTTGTAAGACTGTTTCCATTGTGTCCCATAGATTCCGATATGTTGTATTGTCATTGTCATTCAATTGAAGGAACTATCTGATTTCTTCTTTAATTTCCTCTTGGACCCATTGGTTATTCAGAAGTGTGTTGTTCAATTTCCATGTGTTTATGAAGTTTTTGCAGATTCTTTTGGTATTGATCTCCAATTTCATCACACTATGGTCTGATAATATACATGGGATAACTTCAGTTCCTTTGCACTTACTTAAACATGTTCTATGAGTAGTATGTGGTCTATTTTGCATAACAACCCATGTGCAGCTAAAAAGAATGTGTATTCTGATTTTGTGGGGTGGAGGACTCTGTAAACATCTGTTAAGTTCATTTATTCAAGAGTGTGACTGAGTTCCTGTATTTTGTTGCTTATTTTTTGTCTAGTTGATTTATCTGTGACAATGGAGTATTGAGGTCCCCCACTACTATTGTATTAGTGCATATATGACTTTTTGTTTCCATTAGTAATTCCTTTATATAGTTGGGTGCACTAGTGTTTGGTGTGCATATATTTAAAATTGTCTTATCTTCCTCTTGGATTTTTCCCTTTACAAGGTTGTAGTGCTCTTCTTTGTCTCTCTTAATCCATTTTGGTTTGAAATCCACTTGGTCTGCAAAAAAGATAGTTACTTCTGCTTTTTGGGGGGGTTCCAATCACATGAAGTATTGTTCTCCACCCTTTAACTTTCAGTCTATGAGTTTCTTTTTGAATTAAGTATGTTTCTTGTATCCAGCATATTGTTGGATCTTGCTTCTTGACCCATCCTACCAGTCTATTTCTTTTGATTTTTGAATTGAGACTGTTAACATTGATGATTATAACTGATATGTATTGATTATCCTTGTCATGACTATTTCTTTTTGTTGGATTCTCCCCCTTTACATTTAATTTCTTGTTGTGCTCAATGAATTCATTCTGCTGTGCCTCCTGGGGTTGTGATCCTCATTGTCTGTTTCTAGGACATTGTCTATAATTTTTTGGAGTGTTCATGGTTTGGTATTCATGAAATTCCTAAGGTGCTCTTTTTCATGAAAGTATCTTATTTCTCCATCCATGTTGAAAGATTGTTTCACAGGGTACATCAATCTGCGTTGGAGGCTGTTTTCCTTTAGGGCTTGAACCACATCACTCCAAGCTCTTCTTGCCTTGAGGGTTTGCTTTGAGAAGTGTGCTGTGATTCTGATGGGCTTTCCTTCCTATGTGATTTGTTTCTTTTCTCTAACTGCTTGTAGAACTTTGTTCTTCTGTTGGGTTTCTGGAATCTTAACAATTATATGCCTATGTGTAGATTTTTTTGATCAAGGCTAGTTTTAGTTCTATATGCCTCACTTATCTGTATTTCAAGTTCTTTTTCCCTGCTTGGGAAGTTTTCTGCCATTACTTCGGTGAACAGTTTTTTTTATGTCATCTGCACTCTCTCCTGTTTCTTTGTTGACTCCAATCAGTCTTACGTTATTCTTCTTTGCATCTAGCAGGTGCTGGATTGATGTTTCATGGTCCCTTAAAATTTTAAAGCAATTTTTCTTTTCCCAGTCACTAATTGCAATCTTATCTTCTATATCTGGAATTCTGTCCTCACATTGGTTCATTCTGCTGTGTAGACTTTCAATGAAGTTTTTAATCTCCTGGAAATCTATTTGCATCTGTTTAATGGATTCCATTTGTTTCCTATGTTGGGATTCCATCATGTTCCTCAGCTCCTCTTTAGATTTGTTAATCATGTCTTGCACTGTGAGCACAATCTCTCCTGTTATCTGAGAAATTTATTTCTGATTTCATTTTTTCCAGATCCTCTTTTGTGGCTAGTTCAGTGGGTCCAGGTGGTTGAGTATCAGAGTGTTCCATCTCATTTCCCTTTGGGTTTGCTATAGGTGATCTGGAAGTCTGGTTTTGAAACTTGTTCAGTGGGTCCAGGTGGTTGAGTATCAGAGTGTTCCATCTCATTTCCCTTTGGGTTTGCTATAGGTCATCTGGAAGTCTGGTTTTGAAACTTGTTTACATGTATTCTCATTTTGACTAGGGGGAGGGGTAGTTGTGCTTTTGGCACCAGCACAGCTCACCTCCTCTGCACTGGGTGTGGTGGTATGTTGGCCCAGATGCCCCTCCCTCTCTGCTGGGAGCAGTGGAACGGCAGCCAGGAAACCCCTTCCTCTGCACTTGGAGCAGTCGAATGATGACCAGGAAGCCCCTTCTTCTGCACTGGGAGTGGTGGTTTGGCAGCCTGGAAGCTCCTTCCTCTGCACTGAGAGCCTTAGTTGTTGAAATTTAAGAGTTCTTTATATGTTCTTGATACCAATTCTTTGTCAGATATATAGTTTGTAATTTTTTTGGTTTTCTTATCAAGATAATTTATGCTTCTTAAAAAATGAATTTGAAAATATTTTCTCCTCCTCTATTTTTCTGGAGTTGACTGGTGAAATTAGTTTCATTTTTCTTTAAATATTTGGTAAAGTCCTTAACTGAAACTATGTGTCTTTGTAAGCTTACTTCTTGGGAGTTTTTAAACCACAAATTACATTTTATTAAAAGTTACAGTATTGGGCTGGGGATTTAGCTCAGTGTTGCTGTGTCTGCCATGCAAGCTCAAGGTCCTGAGTTCAATCCCCGGTACCAAGAAAAAAAATAGTTGCAATGTTATTAATAATTATTACATCATTATTTGATTATTGGTTTTGCATTTAAAGAAAATCTAATATTCTTTTCTTTTTTTTTTTTTTTACAGAAACCAGTAATGGTCACTTTTACTGTCATCCAATATCAACTAAAGACAGTTGGATGAGACTTGAATTTTTTTTTTTTTTGCTTAAATACTTTTATTGGTACATTGTAGATATTCAGTATGTTTACATTTATCATTAGGTACTTGTACCTGTACATGATGTAACTTGGTTCTTATTTTTTCCCCATTCCCTGTCCTCCCTTCACATCCTCCACCCTTCCCTATTTACAAAGACTTTGTTTCCAATTTTTTGTTTTCTCATAATTTTTCCTTTCTCTTCTTTCCTTTCCCCTTCCCTTCCCACTTCCCCTAAGCGTTTGGAACTTTTCTTCCTATTTCAAATTATCAATTATTCATCTTAATCTTTCTTTACACATTCAGTTGCTCACACCAGAGAAACTATTTGGTATTTAATACTTCTAAGGTGTTGAACTTATGCCTGCATTATAGATACACTATTAACATCCTGTACTTTTCAGTTCTTCATGATCTGCAGTGATATCGCACTTTCATTCTTGATTTTGACAATTGCTTTGTTCATTTGTTTGTTCATTTTTATTAGTAAAGATTCATCAGTATTATTTTTCTTTTCTTGACTTTCTCCAGTTCAATTCTATTTTTGATTTTAATTACTTTTCTTCTTAGCTTTATTATTCACTTTTTTGTCTGTTTTGAGTTTATTTTACCCTTACTGTCCTGTGTTCCTATATGGATTATTGATTTGAGCCTTTTCCTTTTCTATAATATTTGTTATAAGTTTACTTCTTTGCATTGCTTTCATTGTGTGCCACAAATTTTGACATTTTATTTTCATTTTCATTCAGGACCACATATTTTCTCTTTTCCCTTGAGACCTTCTCTTTCAACTATGGATCATTTGTAAATTTGTTGTTCAGCTTCAAACTGTGGATTTTAACATTTTCCTTTCATTGATTTTTAATTTGTTTCCACTCTGGCCACACACAGTATTCTGCATGTTTTAATTGGCTTTTGTTTTGTAATTTGTTAAGGCTTATTTTATGATGAAATATTTTGGAAATCTTTGGTATATGCTCCTGACAATGTTTCACATACATTTAGAAATACAGGTGGCTCCCAGCACAGAGGAGACCTCCAGATTGGTGCGCCACAGCTCCCATGCAGGAGGAGGCTTCCAGGTAGGCATGCCACAGCTCCCAGTACAGAGGAGACCTACAGATCAGTGCACCATGGCTCCCAGGCAGAAAGAGGCTTCCAGGTAGGCATGCCAGGGCTCCCAGCACAGAGGAAGTGAGCTACATGGGCATCAGGAACAACCCCCCTTGTCAAAAGGAGGAGACAGGTAAACAAGCCACAGAACCAGACTTCCAGATCACCTACGGCAACCACAAAGGGAAACAAGATGGAACACTCTGATCCTCAACCACCTGGACTCCCTGAACTAGCAACGAAAGAAGATCTGGAAAAAATGAAATCAGAAATAATTTCTCACATAACAGCACAGATTGTGCCCATAGTGCACGACATGATTAATAAATCTAGAGAGGATACAGATTAAAAATTAGAGGAACTGAGGAATATGATAAAATGCCAACATAAGAAAAAAATGGAATCCATAAACCAGTTGCAAACAGATTTCCAGGAGATGAAAAACTCCATTGAAACTCTATGCAGCAGAATGAGCCAATGTGAAGACAGAATTTCTGATATGGAAGATAAGATTGGAATTAGTGACCAGGAAAAGAAAAACTTTTTAAAAATTTTAATTGACCATGAGAAAATAATCCAGTAGCTGCTAGATGATGGAAAGAAGAGTAACATAAGACTGATTGGAGTCAATGAAGAAAGAGGAGAGAGTGCAGATGACATAAGAAAAACTGTTTACAGAAGTGATGGCAGAAAACTTCCCATGCAGGGGAAAAGAATTTGACATACAGATAAGCAAGGCATATAGGACTCCAAATAGCCTTGATCAAAAAAAAATCTACACATAGGCATATAATTGCTAAGATTGTGGAAACCCAACAGAAGAACAAAATTCTACAAGTTGTTAGAGAAAAGAAACAAATCACATAGGAAGGAAAGCCCATCAGAATCACAGCACACTTCTCAGTTCAAAACCTCAAGCCAAGGAGAGCTTGGAGTGATGTGTTTAAAGCCCCAAAGGAGAACAACTTCCAACCCAGATGGATGTACCCTGGAAAACTAACTTTCAAAATTGATGGTGAAATAAGATCCTTTCATGACAAAGGGCACCTTAGGAACTTCATGAATATCAAACCAGCACTCCAAAATATATTAGAGAAAATCCGAGGAAAAGACAATGAGGATCACAACCCCAGGAAGCCCAGCAGAATGAATCCACCAGACAGGACAAGAAATTAAAAGCAAAGGGGGAGGATCAAACAAAAAGAAAAAGTCATGACAAGGATAATACATATCAGTTATAACCATCAATGTTAATGGTCTCAACTCACCAATCAAATGAAATAAACTGGCAGAATGGGTCAAGAAGCAAGATCCAACAATATGCTGCATACAAAAAACACACTTAATTCATAAAGAAACTCATAGACTGAAAGTTAAAGGGTGTAGAACAATACTCCATGTGATGGGAAACCGAAAAAGAGCAGGAGTAGCTATCTTCTTTGCAGACTAAGTGGATTTCAAATCCACAATGATAAGAGAGACAAAGAAGGACACTATATCCTTGTAAAGGGAACAATCCAAGAGGAAGAGATGACAATCATAAATACCTATGCACCAAACACTAGTGC
>NW_004624915.1:1364268-1411048 GCF_000247695.1 Heterocephalus glaber
GTTTTTCCAACACCATTTATTAAATAGGCTATCTTTCCTCCAATGAGGGTGGTTGGCTCCTTTGTCAAAGATGAGGTGGCTGAATATGTCTCGAGTTGTTTCTTCATATTCTAATCTATTCCACTGATCCTCAGGTCCTTTTCTTTGCCAGTACCATGCTGTTTTTAATCACAGGAGCTTTGTAGTATAGTTTAAAGTTGGGGATTGTGATACCCCCTGCCATGTCTCTATTGCCTAGAATTGCTTTTGCTATTCTAGTTTTTTTCTGATTCCAAAGTAATTTTTGGATTGTTTTCTCTAATTCGGTGAAGTATACTGTTGGAATTCCAATCAGCATTGCATTAAATCTATACAGTAGTTTTGGAAGTATGGCCATTTTTCACTGTACTCGGTCTTCCTACCCAGGAACAAGGGATGTCTTTCAATTTTCCTATATCCTGCTCAATCTCCTTTTTCAGAGTGCTATAGTTTTCTTTATAGAGGTCTTTTGCTTCCTTTGTTAGATTGATTCCTAGATATTTCTTTTTTTTGATGCTTTTGTAAAAGGAATTGTTTCTCTAATTTCTCTCTCAGTGAGTCTGTTATTCATGTATAAGAAGGTTTTTGTTTTTTTGAGGGCTGACTTTATATCCAGCTACTCTACTGAATCTGTCAATTAAGTCTAGAAGTCTTTTGGCTGAGTGTTTTGGGTCTTCTATATAAAGTATCATATCAACAGCAAATAGTGACAGTTTAGCTTCTTCCTTTCCTAATTTTATTCCTTTTATTCTTTTCTCTTTTGAAATTGCTGTGGCTAATGTTTCCAGAACTATATTAAACAGGAGTGGTGATAGTGGGCATTCTTGTCTTGTTCCTGATTTTAGCATGAAAGTTTTCAGTTTTTGACCATTGAATATGATGTTAGCTGTTGGTTTTTCATAGATAGCCTTAATCAGGTTGAGCTAAAGACCTTCTATCCCAAACTTCTGTAGGATTTTTATCATGAATGGGTGTTGGATTTTGTCAAATGCCTTTCTGCATCTATTGAGATGATCATCTTGACTCTGTTAATATAGTGTATTACATTTATTGTTTTATGAATGTTGAACCATCCTTGCATCCCTGGGATAAATCCGACTTGGTCAGGGTGTATGATCTTCTTGATGACCCTCTATTCTGTTTGCCAGTATCTTGTTGAGGACTTTTGCATGTATGTCAATTAGTGAGATTGGCTTGTAGTTCTCTTTTTGGTTTGGGTCTTTCCCTGGTTTTGGAATCAAAGTGACACTTGCTTCCAGGAGTGAATTTGGAAGCATTGCTTTCCTTTCAATTTCCTTGACGAGTTTATAGAGTAATGGCAATAGTTCTTCTCTAAATGTCTTGTAGAATTCACCAGTGAATTAGGAGGCCCTTCTTGAGCAGGCTGCTCAGAGACTTTCTTCTCAAATGAAAGATTTATAGTTTTGCACCCTAGAACATGTGATGGATGGGAATTCTTGCTGATTTCTGAGATACTCTCAAGGCATTTATGCTATTGTTCTGATGCAAAGCATTTGACTTCTTTTTAATAATAATCTTTTCATCAATCATGCTTTCCTTTGGGTCAAGTCTGCAAGAACTTCTTTTTTGGCAAAACTTCTCAAGTCATTCAGCTCTGCTCTTTGCTCCTTATTCATATGTAGACCTGGCTACAGGCAGCCAACTGTACCTATACCACAGCCAGATTTATTGGTCTGTCTCCTTTAAATTTAGCCTCACACAAAATCTTAAGGCATTAACAAAATGTAGGCAAATAAAAAAGAAAGAAACATGGATTGCCTTTGATATCATTTCCAGTAGAGTCCTAGTCCAATCCGAAATCTACCTCATGAGCTTGGCTTTTAGTGTTTACATTCCTATTAGTATTTTGGTCTTCTTAGCTCTAATTAGTATTGAAAATCAAGTGCTACTTACAGTATTTTAGGGTTCCTCTAGGTTTCACCTCAAAATTTTCCTAAACTACTCCCACAAACTGCTTGGAAAGTCTTCTGAACCTAATGGTAAGCTACAGTCACAGTAACAACCCTATCTTCTGGAATCAATTTTCTGTATTTGTCAGCTTTCCAGTTACTGTGACAAAATAATCCAGCACCTGCCAGTTAGAGGAGAGCTTTATTTTGGCTCAGAGTCTCAGTGGATTCAGTCCATGTTTGTCAAACTTCAAGGCAGAAATGGGATGGGAAATGTGCATGGCAGAGGAAAGCTACTCTCTTCACACCATCAAGGCAGAGAGAGAGGGGGCGGGGGTGAGGAATCAAAGATTCCCCCAGTGACCCATTTCTTTGGACCAGGCCCCACTTCAGAACAGATGAGACTTTTGGTGGACATTTCAGATATGAATGATAACAAGGACAAAGTGACACATTTTTCTTTTCTTTGGTGTTTGTTTGGTGTGGCAACTATTGTCTAAAAGTCTTCTGTCTTGCTAGTTGCCTTTATTGTGAGTAAAGTCAACTTTTATTTGATGATGGGATACATAAAGTAAGAGAGGCAGAGAATTTGCTACTATGTTGCTCCTTGTGTTTCATATCCCTAATCAGTTTGCTTTCCTCTTTAACTTTCATAGTCTACTTATGCTCTTGTGTGTGTGTGTCTAGGGTTTATAGCAGTGAGAGGAATTGGAGAAAGTATATCTACTCCATTTTCACAGAAGTCAAAGACTAACAGGTTATATCTAATCTCTCTTATAGCATTCACTGAAATTTTAATTTCATTATGATTTTCATGTTGAGAATGTCTGATTTTTCTCTTCTTTCTGTTGACATTCAGAATACAATCCTTAATATCTGTGTATATAGTAAGCATTGTTATTTTAAAATATGCATCTGCTAACTCTAGTGTTAAAATACCCACATATTTCTAAGCCCTGTGTTTCTGCTGAATTCTGATCCTATTGGTTGCCTTGTATTTGATATGCTTTTCTATACCAAATACTTTGTATTTAGGAGGCAGAGAAAAGGTATTTTATTTACCAAACTGATGTTAGAAATCTTTAGCTTTAAGATGATATCATAACTGCCAAGGATATACTTATATTTGAAGATTGTGAATGAATTATCAATATGGGAACACATTAACTCAATTTCAAGTGTTGAGATCATTATAAACTGAAATATCTACCTGAGAAGACTTTGTGATCTCTGAGTTACTCTTTCTTCTGATGTTCCACTTAAAAATCAACAAAAGGGTTACTGATGAGCAGGGCTGGATCAAGGGTAAATTAAAACAGAAACCAATGTTATAAAATTGAAGGAGGAGCTGACTCTTTGGTGCCAAGCTTGTACATACATGAGCCTTATAGTGAGCCCCTTTTTCAATTTTCCACCATGGATCTCAACTTGGCTTATCCTAAGTCTGGACACTTACTAGAGAGCTTTATTTCCTGTGCTTGTTACCAGTCTCTATCCCTTAAGATTTATATGGCGGTAGAAAGAGCTATTTAATCTCACTCAATATTGACCACATCCTCAGGAATTGGTAAACAAAATAAAAGGAAAATTGATCTGAAATGCTGGTCTCATTTCCCTAAACAACTATGAAGTTCTGGTTTCTAGCCTAGTTTGTAAGATATCTAGAACATCATTTCAAGTTACTTTGTGGTTAGAACAGTACCAAAGCATTATTTCTCACAAATGAATGGACCACTTTGTGGCTCTTCTCATCTGGACAAATTTGCTGTTTAGGCTGAACTACTCCATGCATGTACGTATAGTTAGAGAGTTGACTTAAGCCTGGCTAGTCTACAACAGTCTTGGCTGGCTTAACTAATTCTGTTCAATGTATCATCTTATCCTCCAGCATGATAGCCTAGCCTTTTCATCCATAATCACAGGGTTACAACCAGAAGATGGAAACTGACACAGGCTCAGAACTTAACCTGCCACATCTGTCAAATTACTTTTTAAAAATTAGTGAATATAGGGCCAGGGATTTAGCTCAGTGCTGCTACATCTGCCTCCAAAGTGCAAGGTACTGAGTTTGATCCCTGGTACCCAAAAGCAAACAAATAAACAAAACTTAGTACATATCATGCTAATTATACACAATAATGGGTTTCATTGTAAGATATATAAAATGTGCATATATTGTACTTTGACTAAACCGAGTCACAAGGTCAATGAAGACTTAAGGACAGACGGTTTCCACCTCCTACTACAAGGAACCCAAAGTCATATTGTAAAGCATAAAGATACAAATAGATAGTAAATCTGTCCCATTATTATAATTACCTTCTATACTTGACAATTTATTCTAAATTTGGTATTATTCTTATTAATTTCAAGTTGATATTTGTGCATATCTTGTCTAGATTTTCCATTATGCTCTAAAGGAAAGTTGATCAGTCTATTATTGCTGAAAGACTGCTACTTCTATTTTTATGTTTGTAGGAAACTTTATTGTGCAAATTGATTAAACTGTGAAAGACAATAATTACCTAAGTGGCATTAAAATGTATCTAGATGCCTATCTATGTATCTATCTATCTATCATCTATCTATCTACACATTTTCCGCTAAGCAATAATGCTCATTCGGAGTCATGTAAAGTACTCTGGCTAGAAGGTCAGGCAGTTTCTTAGTGATATTCTATTTGTCCCAAAGGAGTTCATTTATCAGCATGCTTATTTACGTTTACTTCAAGTGGATATGTCATGTAAATTTAGTCCCTGACATGCAATTCAGGAAATTGAGTCTCTTTTATACAGTTCACTGATTGTGAAGACCATGAACAGTTTATTGGATAGTTTCCACTCAATCAGACTGCCTGGTATAATTTTTCCTAAGGGACTAAATCTCTGTGTTGTTATTTCAATCCCAAATAAGGCTACTTACATTACAATAGTTGGGAGCTCATGATTACCCTTTGCAACAACTTCCACAGACTCGTTATTAAATTATTTTTTCTCTTTCTCTGCTGTTGTAACAGCAAATCAGGAAAACATGCAGTTGTAAATAAAATAAGACTATATTGTGCATGCTCCATTAAACACAGAACCGCTGAGAATATTTCCTGTTATTTTTCTTTTATACTACATCAGACAGAAACAAAAATATAATTGTGTACAAAATGACTACAATTTCTTCTTCATAATGCCATTGTTGTAATACTCTACACTATCCCAGCAATATCACACTTTATAAAATTGTTATTAAAATTGGTGGTTACCATAGGTTAAGACCTTGCATAACTACTGACAATATCCCACTTAACTGAAGAACGATGATATTCTCAAAAGCCATGTTGTGTTGTTTAGAATTTGTGTATTCTTATTAATTTGTATTATTCTTAATCTGTTTCACTGATAAACAATCCACATCTATTTACTGATTGATCTGCTTCTTTATGGCCATCACTAGATTCTCTGTTTTTAGAAATATAGACGAAAAGCTGTTAAGAATATCTAAGGTAAAAATATACTTACATTAAAGAAAGGACCTATATAAATATTCCAGATTAATTAAATACATAGGTACACAAATTTCCAATTTTTTTCCAGAAAATTGGATCCTCAAGGTTGCTTTTGAGTACTGTGTAAAACCCTATAATTTTTGTCATATTTGTCCTATTCTTTTGAATCTGGCATAAATATCTACCTCAAGAAAAATCTCTAAATAGTAACTTAAAATACTTTTATTCATTTATAATGATCCAAGGAACTTTGTAAATATTTATTACCATTTGATAGTTTTATTCAAAAGAATAAATATTTTAGTTAGAACAATTTATAAATGCAATTGAAAACCACAATTGTATACCACTAAACATTATGAGACTAGCTAAAATTAAGAGACAAACCATACGAACCATTGGGCACGATGTAGAGGAATAGGAGAATGAGTTCATGCTCCTCTGATAGGAATATTAAATCATACAACTGCTTTGGATAATACTTTGAAGTTTCTTAAAATGTTATTATATGCCTACCATTTCACCTAGGTATTCAACTGCAAGTTATTCCCATAAGAAAAAAGAAAACCTATACCTAGCCACACACTTGTGCATAAAACTCATTGTATTTTCCTTGTCATAACCTCAAACTGGAAAAGAACCTAAATATACTACAACATGTTACTGAATAAACAAACATGACATATAAATATAAATGAATTATTGATACATACAACAACCTGGACAAATGTGCAAAAAATAAGCTGAGTGGAAGAAGCTAGATAAAAGAGTACTTATTCTCTTTTTTAATGAAACTCAAAGAATGATAATTTAATACTGTATATAGTGAAAAGTGCAAACCAGTGTTTGCCCGAAAGAGGGAATAAAAAGAAATGGGAAAAAAGAATTACAAATTATGCAATCACTATCGCTTCTGCCAGAACTGAGTAAAATTTATTGTGCCTATATTTCATTGGCCAAACTGTCATATACCAAGGTCTACATTAATGAGGTACAAATGTGTATAACTTCCATTAGGTGCACAGACAAATCCATAACAATGGATGAAGAGATTTATTTCTATTCCTGGTTGAAAACAAATTATTGGGGATAATTATATGGTCTACTCAAATCAACAAATTTAGGTTAATTTTCTAAATGCTACTGAAATTTTAAAAGACTAGTTCTGCTTTTGAGAACATAAGGACATTTAGACTGATGTCTAAATATTTCAAAATGTTACAAATCCTGCCATGTTGACTTTGGGAACCAAAGCAATTAATTTCATGCAATAATTAAAAATGGATATATTGAATGTATTTCATATGTAATAGAGAAAAGTCCTTTGTTGCATTGCAAAATATCAAAGTTCTTCCAATTTCAGTTCTATTTTAGCACTGTAAAATTCTACCCTGTATTTTATGCTAATACAAAGAGTTCTTAAGGAAATTGTGTAAAACTTTACCACTCTGATACTCATCCTTGAGTCAGAAATACCATTTCTGCATTTTGATTTTTATCCCTAAGGCATTTGACACATCTTGTGATATCAAAGTAAAATTGAATCACACCTTAGTGCACAGGATTGCAGATTCTATATAACTATATAACAAAATTATTAAGATATTATTCTAAGACATTTGAAATCCAGTACTTAGGATTTTTTTCAGGCTTTATTTAATACCAATTAATCAGAATCTCTAAGGGTACGGTCCTAGATAATCATTCTAATGTACTTTCAAGCCTGAGAAACACTTTTCTGAGTAAAGTAGAACTATATGACACCACCAAATGATTCTATTTAATAAAGAATCAAATATGATAGAGAAAAAGTTGGATCATTGCTTACACTTGGAAAATAATAGTAACTTCTCCATTTTAGAGTAGAGCTGCCACTTTGATACTAGTTGAATATCCTTCTCATGGTCTACAGATGATTTATGTACACATCTTCTAGATTCTTTTATAATATGTATATTAATTTAGGGAAAACTTCAAGAGGCCCAAAGAATATAGTATATTCTCCTGTGAGCATCTTTTTGGAGAACAATATGTGTTAGCTTTATGAGGTCTACCATAAATCTCATCAAAAGACATGGAAAATTACTCTGTAAGTACAGTGGTACCTTGGTTCACAACTTGACTCTTTCCGTGATTATAGTCCCAAACCAAGTTAGACAAGACCTGAATCAAATTCAATGTCGACCTTATGATAAAATTTGATTTGGTTCTCAGTTTGTTTGGGGAGAGAATTGAGTTCGTGAACCAAGTAAATACGCTACATGTAAATATGCCACCTGTAAATATGCCAGCAATAAATTCAAAATCACTCTGCATCTGTATATATGAAAGTCTCAGATAAGCACAGAACATGTAATTTGCAAAAACTCAGGCATCTTAGCAAATTGTTAATCTTTGTTTGTAGATAGCATTCTACACTACAGTGTGGCATTTCAAAAGTACAAGAAATAGAAAACTACAAAACTTCCTTGAAGCTTCAAAAGTGTTGAAACTTCATTAAAATATTTTTAACAACATGTGCAAGCTGATGGTAGTTACTTTGTTTTTTTCCTTAAAGAACTTCAAAACTCTTTCAACTCAAAAGGATCAAAATGTATCATAGATAAGGTAAAATAGGAAGAATGGTTCAAAGGGAAAGGGGAAGGGGGAGGGGAAGGTGAAGAGAAAGAAAGGAATGGAATTAACATGAGAAAATGAGAAAATGGAAACAAATCCTTTATAAATAGAGAGGTGTGGAGGGGTTGAAGGGAGAGCGGGGGAATGGGGAAAAAATAAGATATATTATGTAAAGGTACAAATCTCCAATGATGAATGTCATTATATTATATACCTAAAATGTACCAAAAAATTAATTTTAAAAAACTGTAATGCAGAGAGAAAAAAAACACAGGGGAAGGAGTCATTGCATTACCAGCACATGACCTAACCCTATTGTTTTCTTCCATGCAGTGTCTACAATTAGAGGATACAGTCAACAATGAATCTGTGTGGAAAAAATATTCACAACAACATAAACTATAGCTATTAATTCTGTAACCTCTAAAATAAAAGTATATTCTGGTGAGGATTAGTTGTCAAGAGTTCTTAGATTCATCTTTAACTATTTTTAGACCATTTTTTGTAAACCTGGATGCATATCAGAAATACCCATGAAATACTTAAAATCTTGAAGGCCCCAAAACAGATACTTATAGTAAGCTCAATGTAGGGATAATACCTAACTATTCTGCATAAGTTCCATAGAAGATTGTTACTTATTATTACTCAAGTTAAGAGCTTTTACTCTTTAACTTACCTAGTTTTTTCTTATTCACCCTTATCATACTAAGCCACCATTTTTTTTTTTTTTTTTTTTTTTTTTGAGAGAAGATCTCACTATGCAGTTCAGCCTGGCCTTGAACTCACTGTGTAGCCAAGGCTGCCCTCAAACTTACAGTGATCCTGCCTCTGAAATTACAAGTGTGCACCACCACACCCGGCATGTCACTTTATTTTTGCTTCTTTTTAAATAGGCTTCATAACAACGTCAGTCACCTTATCTTTCTCCAGCTAGTATAACAACTCTCTTATTTTCATTCTATTCATTCTATTGAAACTAATTGGTTAAATATCTGACATTTGTTTACTGCACCTTAAAAACTATTTATACCTGCAAATACTAAGTTTTCTTCTTCAATATTCCTTCTTTTTGTGATTAGACAAATAAAAACCATACAGACAGCTTTTATCTTTTTTTATTTCACACTTCCTCCTTTTTCTGGAATATTTTTCTCTGCCCAACTTAAAAAAATTTTAAAAACTGAACAAAGACCTAAGTAATTTGGCTTGATCTGTTTTTATGTAATTACATATATAGTATAGTTTAAAAAGAAATAAGGATAAATATAATTGTCTTATATGTTTTTGGCCTCTTTTCTGGTTGTTAATCTGTATGCATGGTAATTAACTTTATAATGACATATGGAATAAATGAATGAATCTGGTGCTGGCAAAATAAAAAGGGAGTGGAGGGAAGGGAAATAAAAGAATCGAGATGTGTTACGTACATGTACCAATTCCCTGCAATGAATGTAATAATGATGTAAGGAAAATATGTACTAATAAAATTAAATTTAAACAAATAAATGGATAATGTTCATGCTTAGTCATGTATAATTTTCAGTCATATTTTCTGAAAAAACACTATCAAGTTTTATGGAGAGCAAAAAATATGAATTACTAAAAAGTGATGAAAAAATAGATATTAACATGCTAAACCAACAATGCATCTCCATTTTATATTTGACCCTTCTGAAACAGTTATTAAACAGCAAACTTAGCAGTCTTTTTAAAAAAGGAATTCAATATGCAATATTGTCATATTACTCTTTCATTATTGATTCAAGTAATTCTTTTTACTTCCCACTTATTTTTATGTCCTTTTATTGGTATATTTTAGGTGTACAATATAATGACATTCATCATTGGAAATATGGACCTTTACATACTCTCTTGGTTCTCATTTTTTCCCCCTTCCCCTGCCCTCCCTATTTACAAAGACTTTGTTTCCTTTATTTCATTTTCTCCTATTAATTCCATTCCCTTCTTTCCTTTCCCCTACCCCTCCCACTTCCCCTTCCCCTTTGCCACTTTTCTTCCTATTTCTCATTATCTATTATACCTTTCAGTCCTTATTTACACTTTCAGTTTCTCACACTAGAGAAACTATTCAGTATTTACACACGTGTCCTATTCATTTCACTTAAGAGTATGGCCTCAATGTGCATCCATTTAGTAATAAATGTCTCTAATTTCTCATTTTTTTGATGGCTGAGTACTACTCCATTTTATTAAAAAATCCACATTTTCTCAGTCCAGTCTCCAGTTGATGGGCATTTGGGCTGTTTCCAAGTTTTAGCTATTATAAACTGTGCTGCTGTGAACATGGGTGTAAATATATCACTGTGGTATGATTCTTTTAATTCTTTGGGGAAGATCCCCAGCAGGGGAATAGCTGGGTCAAATGAGACTTCTAGTCCTAGTTTTTGAGGTATCTCCACACTGATTTCCACAGTGGTTGCACCAGTCTACACTCCCACCAGCAGTGGAGCAGGGTTCCTCTTTCCCCACAGCCCCTCCAGCATTTGTTATTGGTTGATTTCATGATAGCAGCCATTCTTTCTGGAGTGAGGTGGAATCTCAGTGTTGTTTTCATTTGCATCTCTTGAATGACCAGTGAATTTGAACATTTTTTCATATGTTTATTTGCTATTTCTACTTCTTTGTGTGAAAAATATCTGTTCATTTCAGATGCCCATTTTTGAATTGGGTCTTTAAATTTGGGAGGTCTGATTTTTTTAAGTTCTTTATAGATTTGAGATAGTAGACCTTTGTCTGAGGGATGGCTGTTGAAAAATTTTTCCCATGTTGTGGGTTGCCTCTTCACATTGCTGGTGGTTTCTCTTGCTGTGCAGAAGCTTTTTAGTAATCAGAGATCCCACTTGTTGATTGTGCTAGTTCATGGGCAACTGAGGTTTTGTTCATAAAGTCTTTTCCTACACCAATGTCTTCAGGAGTTCAACCTAAGCTCTGTTCCAACCTGTTCAGCGTTTCTGTTTTAATATTTAGATCTTTAATCCATTTAGATTTTAGTTTAGTGCATAGTGAGAGATATAGGTCTAGTTTTAGTCTTTGGCAAGTTGAAACTCAATTTCTCCAGCACCACTTATTAAAGAGGTTACCTTTCCTCCAGTGAGGGTGAAGCAATACTTCCCACTTTTGAAGCTGATTGCCTCAGAATTTTAAAATATATTTAGAGAAAACTACATGGATGTATATAAACTTTTTTTAAATAGTGGCATAGAATACTAATTATAGTAGTAGCTGCTGCATATGTGCTCTTATAATAACTTGAGGATGAGGCAATCTGTGTAGCCCTTCCATGTGTACTTGACCTTCACAAGCCCCAGTTAATCTCTGTTCATCATTTTCATCTCAGTTCCAATCATATGTCTCAGAGAAAACATCAAAGTCATCATTCCAAGACAGATTCTTTCTTTAAAAATTTGAAAAGGACAGGATTTCTTTTTTTCAGAATTACTAACAGTATTAGAAAGCACACACTTATTATTGTGATTAGATTTTCAAGTATTTCACCTCTCCATTAAGGTATAAAGTCAAACAAAGAAGAGTGTATCTGTTTGCTTTCCATGCCCTTTCTGTTTGTCTCATAACTCTAGCATCTAGCATACTAGGCACATGGTATGTATCTGTTGAATATTTTTTAAATTTATTTACTTAATAAATGTGTCTATAAGTCTCTAAATGTAATTTGCTTTTCTGTTTCATTTACTTTCTTTTATATAATATGCTGATATTTCACTAAAAGTAAAATCACCAAGTTTATGCTACTTTTTTCAGTTTATTAATATATAATTCTACCATACTCAAACTTACACTAATTATTTTTTCTATAATTACATTCCTTTTGATCAAAAGTTTACATGCCCAAGTATTGTATATTATATGGATTTCTTAAAATATATGTCACTGATTATAATTATTTTTCAACTTTATGTCATTTTTTTACACTTTTAAAATTGTATATGCTAAATATTTACTGTTATTGGGAAATGATTGACTTGTTTTCCATCTCCTTTGTAGTTAAGTATTATACTTAAAATGATAGTTTCTTTAGAGTACCATTTTGGCCACCCTGGGAAAACTTTGATTTTTATTTCAATAATATTATTTATGTAACCTGTAGTCACTATTTGACTACATTTTTGTTTTATTTGTAAAATTTTAACAAATTGTAAGTAGAAAAAATATATAATTTCATCCATTTTAGAAATGACTAAAGTTTTTTTCAAAAAATTTGATAATCATGTCTTCATATTTGTAAAGCAATGAGCATTTTTATATTGGTACAGTTTTTTGAAATTTTGACATATATAATTCTATCTTACACTTATAGAGAAAATATATTAGTTATTTTATTCAGCTTAATCTGTTTCTTTGTTTTGGGTTTGGTATGCTTATTATGTGAATAAAGGTGTATTAAGATCTCATAAAATAAAGGTGTTTTATCAATCACTGTGATAGACCTTTGAGGTAGGTCAAGGTTTATAGCATTGTAACTCTTAAAATGCTAATATCTCTGCTGGATTTTAGGAACTAAGAGGAACAAAAATACACCTCTATGTTCTTAGATAATTTATCATACTTATTTACTATATTAAGATATTTTAAATTATTTGTTAGTTACAAAGTAAAATGATATAAAACTTAACTATAAATTGTAGTATTTATTGAATTATTTTTAGTCTGATGTAGTGAATGCATTTTTAAAGTGAAATATACTGATTACACAGTATCTGATTCAAGGAACACACGACTTAGTTAAGTATACTTCAACCCAGACAATTTATACTCATTTTGGTATTACTAAAACAAACATTTGTGACAACTATTTTCTCCAAAATATTTCTTTACAGTTTTATTAAATAAAGACTAATCGAGTTGATATTTATCTCATAATGCCAACCTATCTACTTAGGGTACATTTATTATCTATTACTGTGCATTCCTACCCTCAAGAGAGCAATTTACCTTGACATTTTATACATAAAATAATTAAACACCTGGATGCTTTCCCAAAGTGACCTTTAAGATACAGAGTGATTTTAATTTATATTTCAAGTTTTAATAGCATCAACTATCAAAAGTAACTGTTGATTTATATAGCAGATACATTATTTACCTATTGCCATACAATTTTTTTATCTAATTTATATTTGAATCTTTATATAAAGGACCTAGTATTCCTTTATAAAACTTTCAAAAGGTGTATTTCAGCTCAACTAGCTCTGTATAGGATAATCATATCAAATGTCTAAAAAGCAGTTTAGTTTGGATTTCAAAGCCTGTCAACTTAATAATCACTACCTTTCATAGAGTGTTTCAATAATTAGAAACAGTTTATCAGCCAGTTAGTTGCTTTGAATCTATGTGGGGAGGAGAAACTCAAATGTGCTTAAGGCTTACTGGACAGTAGTAACTTTGCAGCAGGAAATACCTTGATGTACTGAGTTTCTCCTCTTACGAAAATTCTCTTCTGCCCTATGGAGTGATCCTATAAAAAGATGACCATCCGATGTTAGTCAGCATCATTCTGGAAAATAATGAAGCCATTTTTATCTTGCAGTCCTGTTGAGTTCAACCTATCCAATAATCCATATATGTATAGAAAAAAAATATATAATGTAAGAGTAAGAGTATACAGAATAATGCCAATTCAATTACTGATAAAATATTACTAGCATTCATGAAGATAATACATGCTCAAAATATGTTTTTTTATCATGTACATGTTAATCGTAAAAGAATCTTAAAATCCTGGAAAGTGAAGTAAATTAAAGCAATATTTTCATATGTGTGTTTTGGGTTTTTTTCTTTTTTACTATTTCCTTACATTTTATTTTTGTTGGTACATGGTTGCAGTACATTCACTGTGGGGAGTTGGTACATGTACATGATATTTCTCAATTCTTTTTCTTCTAACTCCCTCCTTCCCCTCTCCTCCCTCCCACATTTTTAAATTAAACTCTTTCTCCTCCCTATTTGACCCCCTCCCTGTATATTTTGACTCCCTTCCCATATGTCAAAGATGTATCTTGTCACTTATTACTGTCTAATCTTCATTTTGCACTTTGTTTATATACTAGATTGCCATATAAGAGAAACCATGTAATATGTAATCTTGTGTGTCTGATTTACTTCACTTAACAATATGGTCTCAAGGTGTTTAAGAAATTGCTTATTCCTTCAGCAAACTACATCTCACTTTGTATGATGTTTGGTAATTACACCTTATAGTCAGAAAGTAGTAGGCTATGAATTTTTTTATTCTTTTATGCTTTCTTTTCAATGTCATATACTTGACTCATATAATTATAGTTGTGGTGGTAATTTATCTGAACAAATAATTTTCAACAAATCTATATTTTCAGGTTCCTCAAAAATTTGTTCTTGTATCTTTACCACCCTTAATAATATTTCATAATTCTTAACCCACAAGTAAGTCTTCATTAATGGTTAAAAACAAGAAACAACTACTACTAGATTAACATCAGTAGAAGAAGAGAAAAGTTTTCTAACAAAGAAAAAGAAAATAGTAACAATTTATGAGAGGAATATTCAGTGAATAATATATATCATGTTAATGACTATAAAAGCATTAAATTGGAAAAACTGTTAATTCTTCCTAAATCCTTCCATACCTTCAGTGCAATTGGAATAAAGATCCTGAAAGGATTTCAATAGGATTTAAAGGTTAATATTAAAATTTACATGCAACAATGAATATTTAAATAATTTGGAATGAAAAACAAAGGCAGATGACATCAAAATCATTAATACACATAATAAAGATATATTTAAAATAATCATATAACATCACAACTACATAAATTGACAATGTAAACCCTCCATGTGTGGGAATAATGTAGTGTAGGTCTTTCTTTTTGCTTTTCTGCTTGTATGCTGATACTACTTCCTAAATCTAGAGAAGCCCATGAGTTTGATATCTAACAGATTTTCACTTTAAATCTACTTTTTTAACTCATTTAAAAAAACATGTGGCTTCACAGAGTACTCATTTAACTGGAAAACAGTAAAATGGAAAATGTATATTCCAAAAATTAAGTAGAACTTTTGAGCTTGATAATATTTAGAACTTGTCTATTTATTTTTATTTTTCTGTGTTTTTTCAACATTTTATGTAATACAACATACTGTTAAAATGATAAATAATAGGTAAAAGAGATACCATTCCAGCTCACAGCTCTTGTATTGCCACAGTGGAAAACTTTGAAGCAATGGAAAACCTGGAAATCTAAAAAGAGGAAATCGAGATGAAAAAAAATTTATTAAAAACCTCTTTGGTTTTATCAAGTAGTAGAACACATGAAAAATTACATAGATCACTGTGATGGCAAAATGACAATTTTCTTGTGGTAAAATATTTAGGGCTCTTAGTGTATTGCTAAATTGAACATTTTCTAAGCACAGTTAACAAAGTGGTATGTCTCTTTGTGGTTACCTTTTATGTGAACAACAATTTAATTTTGCATAATGTGCTCCTGAATAATAGGTTAAAATTTAAAGGTTTGTAGTTGCACTGATGCACCATTTGTTAAACCAAAAGCTATATAATGAGAGAAAAAATTTCCATCTATGCATGATTTTTATCTCTCTGTCATTTATCTATGACGATAAGAAATCCAAGGAAACATATTAGTTGTAAAAATTGATTTTATCACACATATTCACTATATGCATAAAATGTTCCATTTTATAGTGAATATTTTAGCAGAAAGTCTTAAACAAATAAATTCTAGGAAAACATGTTACATAAACATATCTTTACATGTTAGTCTTTTGCTATTTCTATCTCAAATCTTCCATATTATTTAACTTATCTTTTCTCTTCAACACGTCCTTGCACTGAGGGACATTTTCTCCTGAAAATTCTTTGTATATGTGCCCAGTAGTGCTTAAAATTGAACAAAAACTTACAGAGTAATAACATTCTGTTTCAAACAATAAATTTACAAAGAAATTCATCTTTTCTCACCAAAAAATGATATACCGTCTCTACACAAATGTGTATATGTATGAACATTTACATATTTGTACATATACATTTATCTATATGCATATTTATATACATTTACACATGTATATTTACACAAGTATATTTGTGTGCATTTTTGTGTGTGCATGAAAATAATACAAAAAATTTTATAGTATAAAACTACATGAAACCTAGCATATCATTACTTTTGCTTCAGATAATTTTATCTGTTTAAGAAAAAGTAATTAGACACATTTGAAGTTTTCTATGTACTCCTCCACAAACACATCTTCAATCATGTGCTAACAGAAACTAGTTCTTGCAAGTAATGTGATGCTTTTATGTGCTAAAATATTACAAATTCTTGGAAGTAGAGTGAAGAGACAACCCACAGAGTGAAAAGAAACTTGCCAGTTGTTCCTCAAAGGATTAATATCTAGAATATATAAAGAATTCAAAAAAATCAGACCCCCCACCCAAATTTAAAGATTCAATCCAAAAATGGATATGAAAAATGGATATGAAAAAATGTTCAACATCACTGGTCATTTGAGAGATGTAAATTAAAACAACCCTGAGATTTCATCTCACGTAAGAAAGAATGGCTGCTATCAAAAAATCAACCAATAAAAAATAGTGGTGGGGCTGTGGGTAAAAAGAACCCTTTTCCACTGTTGGTAGGAGTATAAAGTGGTTGAACTGCTGTGAAAATCAATGTGCAGATTCCTCAAAAATCTAAAACTAGAGGTTCCATTTAACCCAACTACTCCTTCTTGGTACCTTCCCGAAGGCATCAAAAGCATCATCGATATATGCACACACATGTTTATAGCAGCACAGTTTGTAATAGCTAAATCTTGGAAACTACCCAGATGCCCATCAACTGATGAATGGATAAAGAAGATGTGGAAATTATATATATAACATTGCCATGAAGAAGGATAAACTTGTGACATTTCTAGGTAAATGGTTGCATCTTGAGACTACACTCTTCAGTGAAATAAATCAGACACTCGAGTTTAAATATCACATTGTTTCCCTGGTGTGAGAAACCAAAACTGTAAATAAGGACCAAAATGTATAAAAGATATTGGGAAGTGGAAAGAAAGTATTCAAATGGGAAGGGAAATGAAGGGAGGGGAGAAAGGAAGGGAAAAGGAAAAAAGACAGAATAGAGGAAAAAATTGAAACAGTGTTTACAAATAAGGAAAGGAAGAGGAGTTGAAGGGAGGGGAGGGGAATTGAGAAAAAAGAAGAATCAAGATGTATTACATATGGTTAAAAATTCCCTATACATTCCCTGAAGGTGATCATTATGTGTATCTAAAATGTACAAATAAAATTAACTAAAAAATTCTTACAAATCAATACTATACTTTTTTTCTTGTTATCTAAGAATCTAAACAATAACAAAGTTTGCATTATATGTCTCAGTAGTACATTAAAACTGAAGGTCTGTAAAGATATGTGTTTGAATTTCTGAGGGAAAATTATTTCAAAACTAAAATATTAATTCCAGGCAAATTATTTTCAAATAAGGCTGGAAAATATATATTTAAAATCTCACTTAAAGTTGAATATACTCAGATTTTAAAATTCATGTTTTATTGAAAACATGGAATCAAAGAATGAAATACATAAAACGTTCTAGATGCTACTTTTTTGGCCACCAGAGAAAATAGATCAATCTCTTATGAACATGTATATAATAATTATAAACAAGTTAACCTTATTGGCAAAATTAATTTACCAGTTCTTAAGAGTATATTATATCATGATCAAGCTGAGCTTAACTCAATGCTAGGTAGGTTCTTTTAGCTTTGAAAATCAATTAATATAGTACACATTGCCAGATATCAACCGTAATTTAAATAGTTGTCAAATGTAATTGCAAGAAAAAGCACCTATGTGTAACAAAAAGAAATATAACAATATTCAACTAAAATTTTTATATAATATACTATATCTACATGAAACCTACAGAAAGCATTGTTTTCTATGGTGAACTATTAAAAGCTATGCATTGAAATGGGAAAAAAAAGAGAATCAGAGTCCTCATTTGTACTCTACATATTGGGGGACATTTAACTAATACAATAAGATAAGAAATACAAATAACTATTTTTCCTCTGCCTATCATATTTTTTATCTATATCTCCTTCACATTTTACTATAAATCCTTAGATATAGTCTGCTAAAACTATTAGAAATTATTTTTTATATTATTTCACAATGTCATGACATTTATGGCCAGAAATTACTTAAATACATAGATAAAATAAAGACTACACATGCAGGAATTTAGATTTCTCCATGTAAACTCATCTTGTTCACTAACTAAAGATTTATATATATTTCCCTGAAACCAGAATAATTATGTAGATAACAACATTCAAAATGAAAATATAAGACTTTTTAAACAAAAAAATCTACGTTGTTATTAAAATAGTTCTATAAGAATTTTGAAAAAATAAAGCAAATTCAAAGTTCAAGTATCTAAACACTGCCTGATGATAGCCTTGAAGAAAAATTCTTCTAGTCAACAACAGCTATCTGTGTTAAGTCAACTTCAAAGATTTTGGGGGTAAATGTGTCTTCTTTTCCTCAATTTTAAATGTAATGTATACATTAGCATACTAATAAATAAATTCAAAGAAATTTAAATTATGAGTAAAAGCAACTTACAGATGTGCAATCAGTCTTAATGAAATTGTAATGCAGCTAAAAACTGATAACATTTAAGTGTTATAATACAGAGGCATATTACACATGTAAAAATTGCGTGATTCAATACTTTGGAAATTTTACATGTGATTTTTGTACTGTTCCACTTGTAATTAAAACAAATACAAATCAAATAATTTATGATTCATGTTACTTTTGGATTTATATACATTTATTCTATCTTCTGATTACTTAATATACAGCTATTTGGATAGAAAATTACTCATCCTGAGCATTTCATTAGTTCTATCATGCAGCATTAGGGCTTCAAAATCAAATGTATGAATTATTTAACTGTAAGTGAATAGGATATGATGCATGTTTAAAATTTTCATTACTTATATTGTAATTGTCTAATGAAAATTTGACCATAATTAATAGCTTTATAACATAAACATTGATATGGGTTTTCTCTTTCCTTCTTTTGGCGAGTTTGGTTAAAGGTTTGTTTATTTTGTTCATCTTTTCAAAGAACTAGCACTTTGATTTATTAATCCTTTGTACTGTATTTTTAGTCTCAGTTTAACCAATTTCCTCTCTGATTTTTAAAACATCCTCAAAAATCAAATATCCCAGAAAATAAATGGATGAACATGTACTTCTCAAAAGAAATACAGATGACCAATAAGTATATGAAAAAATATCCAACATCTTTAGCCATTCGAAATACAAATCAAAACTATATTGAGATTCCACCTCATTACAGTCAGAATGGCAATGATCAAGAATGTAAAACCCATAAATGTTGATGAGGAAGGAGGGGAAAACCCTTCGTCACTGCTGTTGGGAATGTAAAACTAAAAATAGACTTTATGTTTGATCCAGAAATACTACTCCTTGGTATATAACCCAAGGAATTACAATTAGTATATTTAGAGGAAAAAAATTGCTTCCTTGTTTTAAACTAATGAAACATTTCCTGAGCAAAAATTTAGAAGATTTTTGAATTATTTAAAAATCAATGATGCCTCATTGCCATCAAAAATAAATATTTTAAAAAACTAAAAGAAAATGTGTAAAAGCATATTCACACCATGCCATCTAACTCAATCTGATCTCTTACACTTGTAAGAGTCATCTCTAAGTATTTGAAATTATAAACATTTGGTTTTACATAAAACCATAGGCTAAACATGTATGTTAATTTATAAATTTATTTCATTTTAATAAAAGACCTTTTACATTAGATGTTCATCAAAACACAAAATGGATCACCCCTGCACTGTCAGATGGGATTCCTGGTTGTAGCCTGCCGTGTGGGCCTCAGAACTTGTGCTGTTTGCTTTAATAATCGTTAAGCCGTATCATCTAAGGTTTCTGGCTTGTTTGAGATGTGAATTTGTTTTATAGACTACAAATATACATATACAATGTATGTAAAAAGCAGAATGCCTGTCCTTCCTGATTATTTTTTGTACCATATTGTAAATTATATTACCTATTCTTTACTAATTTGGGGAATAAAAGGTGTTTTGGTTATTTAATATAATAAAATCTGGTTAAAAAAAACCCACAAAATAGAATATCTCTGTACATAATTATTTCTATGTATATAAATATTTCTTTACATATATAAATCTTTCTAGGGACAGACCTTAATCTAAATTGGATCCCACACACCCCCTGCACATGTGCAAAAATGTTGGGTAGAAATGTAAATAGTCCTCATTAATGCAGAAAAATCAATTACAGAAAGAGGAAAGTGGTGTTTGGAAGTAAGGGCTGTCAATATAGATGTGATATTAAGCTCCTTATCACCACCTATAATACTATATAGGGCAAACTATGATTCTCAAACCCTTCCTGAGGGATGCCGCCAAGACATGTTATTTCACCAAAATAACTCCCAGAGGATACACCAAGGAGCACATCTGTCTCCTAGCAGTTCCAGGAACAAGTCCTCTGTTCCTGCAAGGTGACCCCTGGAAACCCTCAGGCATTAACCAAAATGGTTTGGATACAGCTGGGCATAGGGTCTGCTATAAATGTTATCTGATAGTATTTCAACAAAAACTGTGAGTTTATCTGCAATTTTCAAAGGTTATTACTATTTTTACAAAGAAAAATATCACAGTGATGAAAATTGTAGTGTCCATGCATTTTATTTTTATATTAGGCATTTTAAATTGTTGAAATGAAATAGACTGCAAACAAAAAAATTAAAAATTCCAAACAATTTTAAAAGAGAATATTAGTTAAATTATCTTCATTCTTTCTCTCAAAATATATAACAACTTTTATTTATCCTTTAACCTACAAAAGCCATGTTTATAGATCTATAATTTGAAATATGAATATTAGAAAATATCTATCAAAATAATTTGGTATTTTCTCTTTATCTTTGCATGTGAAATTTACAAAGTTGAGTCTGAATAAGTCTTTCTTACTTCGAATATGCTTTGATTCCTTCAGAAGACAATGGTTTCTCCTTAGCTCTGTGATTTTACTCCTAATTTTCTCTCCTATTGTTTCTCTAAAATTATATAAATTTTCTAATTTTCTGCAAATTTTGGTGCAGTAAATAGTGCTTTCTAGACTTATGTTCTACTTCTTTTAATTTTTTAGTAAATACTCATGTTTATTATATGCTCTCAGATATGTCAAATTTTTATCGATGTTTCATTTCATATTCAACCTCTGATTTTTTGGGCTGTGTGTGGTACCAGGGATCAAACTAGGGTCCTTGCGCTTGCGAGGCAGGCAGTGGAATCATCATAAATTCCCGGCCCATCAACCTCTGATATTTTAATATAGTTTAGTGAATTTTTATATAGTCATACTCCAATTTTCTAGGAAAAATTTCTTCTTTTGCTTATTTTATGTTGTTTTTATAGCAAATAATTTTTATAGTTATGCATTAAGTATTTTCTCAATATTTCTGAGAATACCTATAATTTTTGCAACAGTTATTTTCTAGTCTTCTAATTGTCTGAATTTCCTCAAAGTCAGTTTTCTGTTTATTTATCTGAATTCCTTTTTTTTATGTACCTGTTTTTTCAACTACCTGTTACATATGTTATTTAATGCTTTTCCTTTCAGATTTATGAAAGCAGGACTCCCTTTGTCAGTACTGATGTTTAGAGCAACTTGCATCTATCGTGTTTGTAAATGTACTTTCCTTATAGGTTCTCTGGCTTATGGGAGTGTTCATAGGCCAATTACCCTGGCACTGTGTATTTGACATAAACAGGGAGGTAAAAATCTCCAAAACTGCTCTGGTAAAAAGGATCCTCGGATGACAGTTTAGTCTATTTCACTTTGGAAGACAGATTTCTTCTCTTTCATTTTCTCCTCCATACTCAGACCTTGAGTTCCTTACTTACACCCTTATTTGCACAAGAACTATTATTTTTCATTAAACTCTAAGACAGAGTGAAATTTCTCTTTTAAAAAGGGCCATGGACCCTGTTTAAGAGTGGAGACTAACATTGCCAGTTATGAGTTCTGTGGCAGAAAGGCATAAGATCACTTGCAGCAGTTTACACATATAGTTCTTATTCTTCATGTCCTTTTCTGAAATTTGCTGGGTTTGGAGTTTCTCTGGTGACTCCTTTGGGAAACAATGTACTTTGGCTGTGCCTTGGATTTATGTTTCCTTCCAACTGCCATCTGTTTTCTAAAACTTCAACACCATTGCTAGCCCATCTTTAATTCCATTTTGTGTAGTAATTCTTGTCAGCAAAGTTAGAACTCTGGTCTTCATCATATGGGGAGCTTTTATTAAAATTAACAAATATAATACACATAATTGTACACATAGGAGAATAGATAGATCCACATTGTTTCTGCTTTCTGGTTTTCATTATTACACAACTGGAATTAGGAACATAATATCTATAATATGCTTCCCCTTACTGTATGTATGTGGATGTGTTCTTGAAAGATCACACGCAATCAGCCAAAGTCACATGAAAATTTAACCAGCACTATATTGTACTTGTTTTAGGAAAGGATACAGGAAAAGAAAACATGTTGGTTCAGGATGAGCAATTCCTCAGATTTGTCTGATGTGTGTTGCTGGGACACTGTGTCCATTCCAGAGCACATCCACTTCTCAGAATGACAAGTGCTAACTGTGTGGGTGAGATGATTTAGTCCTTCACTTACTGTTGTGGTCTTCCAGTTTCCTGATGTGTCAGTTTTGCTGATAATATAAGTAGAATACTGTCAGATCAACCATTCTTCAACATTCCTGTGACTTATAACTCCACAAAGTATAGGTTTGTTTAGAAAAAAAATCTATTAAGTATCATATTTCCAGATATTTATCAAATATTGCTTTTATCTATGTTGGGAATACTTTTATGACTAATTTCTTAAAACATCTTATCCAAGCCACAGACAGACAATCTATTCAAATTTCACTAGTACCCCAGCAGGTAGGTGACAAAAGGACAGCTTCCCAATAAATCCCACCAGCAACCCACCATGGCTATCCAGAGTTACACTGTGGCTTAGTAAGGGATCATCCACAAACATTCCTCTCTTTTAGAAAGCTTAGACAAACATAAAGCCGCACAGACCATTTTCATCTCTTCTAATTTCATACCTCCTTCCTTTTCTGGCATATTTATCTCTGTCCAACTTGAAAAAACAAAACAAAACTTTAGTAGTTGGGCTTAATCCATTCTCCATGAAATTGTGTTCATAGTTGTAAAAGAAACAACTGAAAATTAAATATAAAATACAATTTTCAATCATTAAAATCTGAAAAATACAGTCAATGTTTCACTCAGAGTAAGAAACAACGGATTGCTGAATATTGATGATCAACTTTGAATGAGCACCAAATGCACTACTATTTTTCCTGCTATCTCCCCCTTTATCTTTTCATATATCTTTCAGTCTCTATCCATATTTCTGATATTTTCAAAGATCAAGACCAAGCTGGACTAATTCATGTCAGGAAGCTGAATATCGTGGGCAGTGTCTTACAAAGCTAGTGAAATTAATGTGATTAGGTTTTTCAAAATGAATTATGTATAAGATACATAAATCCTTCTCATAAAATATCATCTTTTTGCCATAGCTTTAGGTTGCCATAGTCTTATAGTAAAAATACCTTTCATATAGGAAAAACAATAGAAAAAGTAAGAAAAAGGAAAATGTCCAGCCAGAGGAACACTGAACAATTTTCCTCTGTGACCAGACTCCCTAATATGAAGTATTTTAAATTATTTTAAAAGATAAAATATCCCTAATTACATCATGTATAAAGTGAATACACATTTTTCTCATAAGGTTAAATAAATTTAAACAATAAAATAACAACAAAAATCAACAAAACACAAACATTAAACACTGTCAAAATTTTTGTATAAATGAAGTTAAAAAGAAAAGACAAACTATAGTGATGATTGTGAATTATAGCATAACTGAAACTTAGAGTGTACCTTAAAGGCAATTTTTAATCACAAAACTGTTTCTCAGCTTCTTCCTTAATATTAGAATAAATTAAGAGAGACAGTCAGCTAGAAAGCCAAATGCTGAACAGAAATAAGGTAATATGAGATTTAATCTTACACTTGGCTGTAATAATCTTACACTTAATGTATATGCATCTCAGATTATCTGTAAATTAAGAGTTAGATTGGGAGTTCTTTGTATTAGCCAGCTTTCTCATCACTAAGATAACACATAACACCTACAATTTATGGGAGGAGAGATTTAATTTGCTCACAATTTCAGTCCATAATCTGCTGGCTCCAAGGCAAAGACATCATGGTTAAAAAAAAAAAAAAAGGCATGACAGAACAAAGCTTATTAGTTCATGGAAACCAGGAAACAGAATAGAGAAGAATGCCACAGAGGAAGGAGCAAGGAACTAAAAACAGACCCTAAGGCCAGGCTTTTATGACGCAAGCAAACACATTTAGAAGTGTACTTCATCAATCCCAGGGGAAGATCCCAAAGCAAATCAAGTTTAAACTCCACACTAGCCACAACATCCTAACCCCTTTCAAATTCCTGCCCAAACACGTCTCCTTAACTATGTTTAAACTCAAAATAAAGACAGTAAATAACCAGTTCATAATTCTGCCTAACATAATAAAACATACAACATACAACTGGAAAAGCAATGATCCCTTCTCAAAAGTCTGAACAGTTACAGCAGTAACAATACAGTTAGAAGAGTAAGATCTTCTAACATTCAAGGAGAACTCTTAGCTGTGAACATCTGTAAAAATCAAAAACAAGTTACATAATCTTAAAGTACAGTGGCACAGAGTAAACATTCCCATTCCAAAAAGGAGGATCAGGGAGATAACAAAGAATCAGACCAAAGCAAGACTGAAACCCAGTAGAACAAATATTAAGCCCTGAAGCTCTGTATCTTGCATCTGAGACACCATGGTAAAATGTGAGTTCCAAAAGGTTTGGACAGCCCCATGTCTATGGCCTTGCTGGTTGTAGACCATATGGCCCTTCCTTTGGGCTGACTCTAGCCATTGCTTACAGCTTTCCTTAGCAGACATTCCATGTTCACCAGCATCACACAGATAATGCCTAAGTCTGTTGTCAGAAAAGCAGTATCCAAGGGGTTGAAGGGAGGACAAGGGAAGGGGAAAAAATAAGAACCAAGAGAGATTATGTAAAGGTGCAAATTTCCAATGATGATGTCATTATATTGTATACCTAAAATGTACCAATAAAATTAATTTTAAAAAAAGAAAAGCAGTATCCAGGCCGCCTTTGACCATGGATGCAGTGTTTTCATATTTTTCTGCTCTGCCTTTGGCCCTTGATTCTCATTATAATCTGGTTAAAAGCAACCACCAATATCCATTCCACAGCCTGAATGTTGGGCTGTCTGGAATTTTCCTGTGCTACATAAGTAAGTCCACTACCCTTGATTTCAGTTTTAAACAAAGTCTCAGGCATATACAAAATACAGACAAATTTTCTGCCAGAGTATAAAACACAACATATATGACCTCTAGCCCAAAGACCAATGGAGTCCTTGTTCCCAAATGAACTCTTGAGTCTGGCCTTACAGCATTCTAGGTCTTCTCTTTTCTGCTTTTCCAAAACTTTCAAAACTGGTCAAGCAAACCATTTCGGAACAATTATAAATCTCATGGGCAGGTACAATCCCAACAATAAATCCAGGATATTACCAGGATGTTATTAATATTAACCTTACTCTATAATGATGAAAGTTAATTTGGGAAATATGACAAAGGAGCCATAATTAATAATTGATAAAATAAACTTAGATATAGTAATTAAACACAGATGAATCTGTGTATTATATTTTTTATAGGTTTATGAGATTTATGTTCTATTCTATCCACTTTCCAACTAGATTTATTATGTGTTAAGTAATGATGTTCACAGTGGAAAAAGTTTGGTTTCCTTAGCCTATGCTTCTTATTAGTGTAAAGTGATTTTTGAGAGAAATTCTTTTTTTGTGTATTCTGAGTTAATATTAAAAAATATGTGACATATTAGAGTCATTCTTTACAGGTAGCAGCAATACATATTTGTTAATTTTTTTCTTATAATTAAAGTAAAACAAGTAAGTGAATAGGTTTGATACACTAAAAACACGTTATAAAATATCTTGTCTTAACTAAGAGACAAATTATTGTTATTTTAAGATGCTTACCAATAAAAGTCTTAATAGTAGTAATAATGAACAATTTTGAACATATTCTTACTGTTTCTTTTAAAATTTTATACAATAATAATGATAATAGTAATGCAGAAAGTATAGCTTCCATATTTATAAATGAAAACTCTGAAATACAAGTTTATCATAAATGGTGAGTCCATTTTTGAAAGCTAGTGTATGAATGTACTCTAGCATAAGCTCAAGACCTGGGAAAGTAGAAAAATCAAGTCTCATCAAACAAGCCTTCATCTTCAGTTTCAAAATCTTTCTATCACACAAGGTAGCTACTCATCATGAATGGGTCAAAAGAATGGTGAAAATGAAAGGTCAAAAGAAAAAGTAAGTAAATACAATTAATATCAGCATACAATCTCCTCTTGATTAATTTCAACACATTATCTACTCAGATGAGAGTAATATGATTAATATGTTTAAATTCATTTTTAAAGGATGCACATTAAGAATAAAATCTACAAGTTACAAATGTATAACTCTTGCCAAGAGTGGTTCAAGATTAACAAATTTCTGAGAAGGAAAGTTAGCAGAAAATAGCTGGCCTATCTTAATGTGCATATGTTTTCCTTTCTCCCTATGGTCTTGAAATCGCATGCCTTTCTTGCCTTGATCACCTCCAAATGTCTTCAAACAGCTGTTGTTTGCTGGAGTGTTGTTTTGCAGCAGAGAAAGTCTCTGGTTTTTGTTTTCAGAATTTAAATAAATATATTCCAAATTTAAAATGTAAGATCAAATTAATTCATAATGTGATATAATTCTGTCATAATTAAATAATAGTAATTATATATATATTCTATAATATAATACTACTTTTGTTTGCTAGAGCAAAATATATTCAATGTCCAGGGCCTAAGTGCTAATATTTAAGCACATTAAAGAAGTATAGGTATTACTCATGATTTCAGAAGATAATAAGAGATAAAGAATAATTCATTATACAATACAAGACAAGAAAATTCAACAAATTAAATCATTTGAATTGATTTTGTAAAATTATCTAAGTGCATGAAATCTGAAATCTTTAACTCAGAACTTTTAGAAAAATATGCAGATAATAATGGAAATTAAGATGACCCATATTCCACATTATATAAATCTACTCTAGTGAAAAAATAAGCAAGCATAATCTCAAAACACTTCATAAGGAAAATAAGACTATGTATGGTGATCATCTGAAATACCTTTCTGTTGATGTGTCATACTTACAGATAATATGTAAGAAGTGAAAGATAAGGTGTAACTTGTAATTACTGTGAAATATCAGAAGAGACATACAATTTTCCTGAGAAAGAGAATATTCTCTTTTTTTATATATGCAATTTTATAATGTCCCATCATTTTAATGAGAAAAGAAGAAAAAACCATGTCAATATTCCTAATAGGTGAAAACTTATTGAATAAGAAAATATCTAGTAATTTTAATAAAATACATATCTGCTGGCCATAAATACAATACAATTTATGAAAAGAGAAATAATTCAGTGTACTCATTCTACCACTAATGATAGCCAGAGCAGACAGTCAGCAAACGATCTGAGAGGCTCCTAACACAGTGAGTGCAATATGGACAAAATGTCATTGCGTGAACATATTGCAAACCACAAATTGTGGAAGCATGTAGAGATCTAAATTATATGCAACAAAAAGATGGTCCAAGATTATACAATGTACAGTCATTGCAACAGATGGTCCATATGCTCGAACAACACACATAAAGGCAAAAATTGTTTTCTGTGAATATTGAATAGTACTGTTTGTTATTCAGTTATCTCATAATGTATGCAACTCTAATCTACCAACTTCATAATTCAATAATTACAAATATCAAAGGTCATAATAAATAAGTGCATCAGCTCCCCTCAAAGGTGTGATGAAATTATTAAATATTAAAGTTAATTCAGTATTTTTTTAGAAAAAAACTGTCATTATTTATTTCCCTTGAAAATAATTTTATAACACCAAATTAGTTAGTCATTAGTCAATCCCAAATCTCCCACTACAAACACCCTTGTCAGGATCCAGCTCAGGACTGGGCCAAGACCAGGAGGCATTTTGCCTGCCTCCTGAACTTCATGACTTCCCACCCTTTGTGCACAGATTTACCCTGCCAAAATTGACAGCCTGTAATGCAAGGAAGTGTTGCTTGTACTCTGTTTATTGTAGTCCTAGTTGACATGATCCTAGAAACAGCAAGCTTTCATGTCTCATTCCCACCAGCCTTCATCAGTCAGCTAGTCTGAGAATGCATTAGAACATAGGGCTGTGGATTTAGCTCAGTGGTTATGCCGCCTGTCTCAGAATGTATTAGTACAACAAATTACCAATGAAACCCTGCCCCATCTCCTTGTTTGTACTTCCCTGCCCTATGCCTTAAATAAAGTAACATGCAGGTTGCAGTGTTCTTCCCCTCTCAGCAGGTGGGGAGGCGCCACCCAGTCCTGCTTTAATTCTCTTTTGTTTTCTGCGTCTTCTGTGGACCTACTCAGACCCTGGACCCTTGCCCTGTAGGTCAGGGCACACCCTCTCTCTCTTTCCTTTTTACATATCTACTTTAAATTTCTTAACTTCATAAATAGAAAGTAAACAAGTTAATTCTAAATGTTACAATCTAGTAAGTAAATATTCTCAATGTGGAAATGAAATATTTTTTGGAATTGCATTTGGAAAAATATTTGATTATGTGCATCTTAGCAACAAATATCTTTAAAACCCTACACTGCGTATTATAAATATGATCAAAATACCTTAGTGAGTGCTAATCAGTGAAGTTGCATGGATATTACCACTCCAAAGTTTTTATTTTTATTTATCATGTTTGACATGTGAACTTTCATTTATTGTGATACAATCCACTCTTCCATACATGTTTTAAGGGGTCTACATCTGTTCATAAAGCTTTTGTCAGTCTAGTCACCAAGAAGTTTCTTTCATATTCTGCTTTTCTGTGGCAAGTGACTTTTTTCATGTTCAAATGTGATTATTCTTATAGGGCCTGCAGGTGGGTGGTGTGCACTAAATTGTTCCTCTAAGAGCTACCAGGTATTGAGGTTTTTCACCAGTGCTGAGCTACATGCTGAATTGAGGATGAGATTTTTTTCCCGTTTTGAGCTACATTTTTTTGGAGAGGGGTTGGTTTTTTGAGACAGGGTCTCACTACATAGTTCAGACTGCCCTTGAACTCAGAGTGATCCTCCTGCCTCAGGCTCTCGATGCTTGATTACAGATGTGGGCCACAACCAAGCTAAGTGAGCTGCATTTTAGCATAAAGATACCCAAACATAACCCCCTTTTATAAAAGATTCATCAAAAATCTTCTTTATTACTTTAAAAAGTATCTAGCAAATATGTTTCTCAGCCATATGGAATACTAAGTACAGATTTTGGCATGAAAAACAAATTTATTTCCTGAAGTGGAAACATTACTAAACAAAAACATTCTAAGAGCTCATTTGTAGAGGGTTCTTTAACAAAGCAAATTAGTTACCATATCAATTATTCCCCTGAGATGCTCAGTGTGATAAAAAATTTCTTCCTTAATTATAACCTACTAAGTGATGTGTTTGGCATTTCCCCCAAACTGGACACTTTTCGGTATGCATTAATCTGTTTGCTATTTCTAAGCGCTATCTTTGCAGGTTCTACCATTTTTATAACACAAACTGATTCTAAATTTTAATCAAGACTTCTGCTCAAGGTATTTTGTCATAATATAAAAGTATTTCTCCCTTTTATTTCTTATGTTAAGATAGCAAATTTTCTAAGTTCGATCCCCAGTCCCAAGAAACAAGCAACAAAAAGATACCAAATTTTTCCATCAAGGCATTTATTCTGCTGTCTCTTTCAATTTTTTTATTCTACAAAAAAACCTTTCCTCCATCTCCTCACATGAGCTTCAGGAGAGTTGACACAGTCTTAGCTCTAGTGAGGTGCAAATCTTGCACCAGGCAACTGAGGGCATTCCGTGTGTCTATCTTAGACATTCAAAAATGACTGTAGAATGAAAAAGACTCAGTCCCAACACTTACTGAAATACTTGTAATGAAAATCTTTGTACAGAAACCATTTGCTATAAAGCCATGTTTGGGGACCTGTTGGTTGACAGCAAAGTAAACCTAAATGAAAATAGAGACAAGATAGGAAAAAGTGGGCCAAGTATTTACACTGTTTTGTAAACTCAATGACAAGTCTATATTTTGAAACTGGGAACCTTGACGTTTTCTGTTATATAAGCAAATATAAAATCATATGCTATATAATGATGTTTGAGTCAACAGTGGACAACATATACTGTGTAACAGTGATCCCATAAAATTAAAATGAAGCCCCAAATTCCCACTGTCTCATGATGTAATAGTCTTCTTAATGTTAACACATGTTCATGTGTTTGTGATGATACTAGTGCAAATAAATTTAATGTGCTGCCAGTCTTAGAAAAGTATACCACATACAATTATGTTTGATGCACATACAAATAACTTTTATCAATCATAAGTGGATATTTAAGTGCTATGTATTTACTATGCAATACTTTTGTTTTTCAGAGTGCACACTTTCTATGTAGAAAAAAGTAACAGTAAAACAGTATGAGTATTACACTGGCAGCAGTCTCACACATCTCTCTCCTGTATAGTGAATCTCTTGATTTCTTGATTGCACCATGAGGACATCTTGAGTGATTAACCCATACTATCTAGTTTTGTGGCAGATTCTCTGATGTTCACCATAATAATGAAATTATCTGTTGACATATTTTTTTTCAGAATATGCCCCCATTTTTAACCAATGATTAACTCTATTCTCCTATTGTGTAAGCTAATTTAAGTGTTTAATTTTTCATATATGGCAATAGAATAAACTCTGATTATTAAATATAGTTGTATCAAGTACTACTTATTCCACTTTAAAAAATCAAACGTTCATACTTAGCCATTTAACAAAAATGTTATTAAAGTGCTGATTATATATGTATATATTAATTTGTCTATTGATTCTATAACAAATAGATATATATGTATATACACACACACATTTGGCATATATTTTTTTCTTTTTTTTTTTGGTACCAAGGATTGAACACGGGACCTTGCCCCTTGCTCAGAACCACTGATGATATTTTCGTGTCTTATCCTTACAGATTTTATATTTATTTTATAAATATTTTATTAGAACACACATATATGTATATACACACACACATTTGGCATATATTTTTTTCTTTTTTTTTTTGGTACCAAGGATTGAACACGGGACCTTGCCCTTGCTCAGAACCACTGAGGTAAATCCCTGGTCCGGCATGTATTTTTCTTATGAAAATATATTATTGCTTTTGTCACAAGCATAGGAAAAATCTTTCTGTGAAATGAATGGAATAAACTGTCTACTCAAAGAAAACTGAGATAGTATAAGTGAAGACTGTATTCAAAATGAAATTAGTGTGATTTGAAGATCTTACTATTGAAAACAAAATAATTTTTAAAATATGCTAAGCCTGTACAAGATACTAGAGATAGTTTTGATTTTTTTTTTGGACCAACACAGCTGTTGAACATGTAAAGAGAAAAATGAGAATTTTCTTAGTGTAAGAAAGTACAGGAGAGTTTTTATCTTATTAATAAAGAATGAGTTATAAAAAATCCTGTAAATGAACACATCCTTCATAGCATGAAGTTTCTCTGGTTTCATTAGCCACCACAGGTTTTTAAAATGGAGATTTCACTGAGACAGATTTTCCTAGGGACAAGTTATAAAATATGCTCTGGGATAGCTGGGGAGCTATATGGTTTGTTTCCAATGTAGTTGTTGCCAGTGTGGTTCCCTAGGTGGTCCAGAGACTTATTTCCCTGTCAGTGTGAACTTTTCTTTAACTCAGCTGTCTGTATTACCTGCATTTGATAAGTCCTGAATGCTGCATGGGTATGCCTCTAACTAATTCCATGGAAATGTCACAGTTTTCAAGACTCACATTTCTAATCAATTTTAAGCACTCCTTGGAAGAAATACCAAAGATGTAGGAAAACCTCCAAGTTAGTGATGAAATTCTGATTTTTTTCATGAAGACATTAAAGAGAAACAATTACTATTAGATAATCAAAACGTTGATTTTCTAATTGTAGAGTTTGTCAGAGAATTTATAACTTGTCAATCTGAGGTATCAAACTAAAGCCACTGAATTTGGGGCACATTAGTCAGTCAGATGATTTAAGAACAAACTGGGTTATCAAAGATTATTTACTATTATCAGAAGATGTCTTAAATTTTTTCCCATTCATTTTTAATAACTCCCTTACAATTTTCATGAAACAGAGTTACTCTTCTTTTCAAATGACTTCAGAGACTTCCAGCCAAAAAAGAATAGTCAAATACTTTAACACAGTATTGAAAATGCAGATATTAAAAATCTATTATAGTATGGCCTCATACTTATCAGTTTTACCTAACACTGTAAAAGAATTTAAGTAAAATCCTCATCTTCTGTGTTATCATATATAATTTTGCAGAAAGGAACTATTACTCCATAGAATGAGATGGACAGTTTATTTATATTTAATTTTTCAAAAGCATTTGCCTCAAGCCACTGAATAGTTCTGAAACTATAATTCAGGTTATATTTCTTCTTGGAAGAAAAAACTCCTAAGTCTAAACCCTCCATGATAAATTTTCAAGTTCTTCTCAGCCTTGGAGAACAGTGATTTCCTGGGGTTTTTTTTCTCAAAGATGACTTACTTTTGATACAGGAATAATATTTCTGCCAAAAGAACCTAAAATGTAATAGAAGATATTGAAATTTTGTGGATTAAGCATTGTATTCATTCATTTGTAGACATATCAGAACAAAGAGTGGTTTACTTTCTAAAATGTGATGAGAATTTGCTCCTAATCTTCTGTTTGTTACTTAGGAAATGTATAATTTTCAATTGATTATTGTCATGAAAAACAGCAAAGGAAAAATTTTGATGCTTTAGTGTCCAATTTTCACCATTCCTGAAATAAATTTACCTGAATGAGAAAATCTACTATCATCACTTGCATTTCATTGACACTCAAAGGTGAGCAGGGAGTAGAAGAGCTTTATAGTGAAAAATGAAAGAAAGATTTTCAGGTGTGATCATATTGGAGTTTGTTGGTATGAGGAAGCTATAGGTGGATTAATTGGAAGTGACTCCTTTCAGCTGATTGATTTGGAAAACATATTAGGCTCTCTTGAGTTCTTCCAGAGTTGGAAGTATGGTCAAAAACGGAAAGGCTCCCAGGCCCAGGCCAAATACTGAACATTCAGAGCCAATTGATGCAGAGGTTATTGAGTGCATTCCCGGGCCAGTTGCTATAGTGCTGATGGGGCTTCCAAGTACTGTTTGCTGCAGGTGTAAATGGTCAGAATTCTATTGTTATATATGATCTGACTATTGTTTGTATATTTAGTTGATCAGTATTTTAGTTAATTTTTCTCATTGCTGAGACAAAATACCCAACACCCAAAGTTAAAAAAGGAAAGGTTTATTTTGGCTCATAGTTTGTAGAGGTTTCAGTCCATAATTGTCTGGCTCCAAAGCAGCATGGCATGGCACAGGGCCATCACAGAGGAGAAACATTTCATGGTGAGCAGAAGGCAGGAAGGCAGTGAAGTAGTGAAAAAACAATATGCAGCAAGCAACAAGCAATGACAACAGCAGCCCTCTTTCTGTTCCTTACATTCCCTTATATTCTATCCAAACTAGGGTGAGTAGCACTCACACCCAGGGTGCAGCATCCTTAATCCTAGCATTGCACCATGAATTAATCCCAGCATCACATCTTTAATCCCAGCATTACACACTCTAGATCCATCTGCAAAGCTCCACCAATGACCACCTGAGATTTTGGAGGGCATCCACATACAAGTCACAATAATCAGCATTTACTGAATTACACAGCTCTGACACCAATTGAATTAAATTTTAAAAAATAATAAATAGTGCCTAGTTCTTGCTCTACAGACTTGTTCTCTACAGATTTGTTAAGTTCTTGGTCTACACACTTCTTTTCCTCATCATTTCATGTAAAAATCACTTTAACTCTCACAACAGTACTATGGTGTATCATTACTTGAATTTTACAGACTTATGGCTAAATAACAATGGAAGCCATGGCAAGAGCATTCTGTGGAATTATCAAAGTATACTTTGACAATCGTTCTTATCAATCTATATTCAAGGCTTCCAAAGCCACTCTTGAAATGTTTACATACGCCAAATCAATATTCTCCCTTTTGACTTTTTAAGACAAAAATAAGAAAATTTTGACAAATTCATATGTAGCCTAACACATGAACATTTTTGTGATAGCCTGGAGAGAATTTACAATAATCATATTGACCATCTAAAGATTCATAGATTAATATTATTCAGAATAAATATCTACTCTATATGCTCACTATATATCATATATTGCTGACATTCAAGGAAAAATACTAGGAAAAAATATTCTCAAATAAAAGGAGTTCTTTAAGTCTCACTTTTTCAAAATTTTTACAGTGTATATGTGCTAAATGTATAATTAGAATAAATTATATTTTATTTATTTTACATATTCTTTTTTATTGTGTCTCAAAATCAATGTGATTTGTAATTCGAGTGGGAAAAGGCTCTTGTTATATTTGACAATGGGGAGTATAAGTAAGCAATTTTTAGCCTCTAAATATAGTTTGCACAGTAGAGAGAACTGGACATTTTTCACTAAAACTAAGCCACTATTGTCAGTGGGAGTTAATCACTTACTATTACTATTACTTTTCTGTTACTATTATTTATCTTTAGTGATACTTTCAAGGATACTACTCTGTGCTATGTTGTCAAGGGAAAAGGAGAACAGATGACAGATCATGGAGAACCAGCATATGAAATAATTATTCAAAGGCCTCAACATTTAGGTTATGTAAAACAACATTTACATTATGTAAAACAACACTTTTGCTATACAATACTGAGAAAGTGAAAAAATGTCATGAAAACTATGTAATATATTCTTCTTTTCTTCCTTCATTTTTACCTCTCTCTTTTTCTCCTTTTCTCTTTATGTTCTTCTTTAATTACCTGTTGTATAAAAACTACTATTTATGGGCCTCAGGGAAAACTGGTGGTATAGCACATAAAGGACTAATGACATTGCAACCAAATCATTAAAATCTTGGTTTCAGACTTGATCTAGTGTCCTCATTTTATGAATTAATATTTCCATAACTTTGGCAACTTTTTCTTAAAATTTCTGAACTTTAATTTCCCAAGTTATAAAATGTACTTAATAATGGTATTCCTCCGTAAAAATAATATGAATATCTATTTTTAAACATTAGTTTTAAAAGAGTCTTGCTTAGTTTTCCTACAGACCAAGAGCCTGAGGGCCTTAATCATTGTATTCTTTTTCTTAGTATTAATTACTAAAGAATAAAAAGAAGAAGAAGAAGCTATGCAAACCTAAAAACATCTTGCCCACATTGACTTGGACCAATTTTTTTCATTTTTTAAGCAATTTTATCTTGTTCTAACACATAAGCCTATCCATAAATAAGTATTGCTTTTGTTCCTCAATTCATTTTTTAAGTTTATTTGATGAATATCAGCTCACAGTGGATTATATCAAAGAAACAGAAAAAGGTCCTTCACTATGCAGATCTTGAGGAACATTGACATAGCAAATTCAATGTATTTTATTTTTAAGCATCATGTCTTTTAACATATTTGCTCAAATACTGGGAGCAAATACATCAATGACACTAAATTACTGAGAACATGATGAAAGAATGCTAATTGATGCTATTTTAAACATAGAGGAAGAAACTCAGAATGAGTAAGTTGTGGTTGTTACTGGTAAGCCACAGAAACAACCTCCATTAGATCATTTCTTCTCTGTGGTTAGTGCCATGGTTCAAAGACATGGTTATTTTGCATCCAAGGGGTATTTGGCAATATTTGAAAATATTTTTGGTTGTTGTCACTACAGGGTCAATAGCTGGCATCTTATGGGTACCAGCCAAGCATGCTGCAAAACATACTACAATGCGCAGGACCCTGCAAGAACTATTCATCCCAAATGAGCTATAGTACTGAGACTAAGAAATTCTATTGCAGAACAATGTTATAATAAGGGAAAGGGAAATAATAATAACCCTGAAAACCAAACTAAGTTAAACAGAGTATTTATTTCATAGTGACTACTGTGTAAATGTGTGCAAATTTTCCCATCTGTCCATATTTACACATTCAGTCACATTTTTATTCAACAAAAATTCACAACTAACACAGGGACTGTGCCGAACAATAATGAATACCAGTCAGTATGAAAGACAAACTTCATGTACTAGTCTACAACTTCTATACCTGACCAAAGTTGGAAAATGAATACATTAGCAAATCATTATTTTAGCCTGTACATATTTGTAAGATTAATTTAAAATTGAGAATTCTTTGTAACTATTGGTTCAAAGAAAAAAGACACAAATATCTGTTGATATTTTAAAACTAGAATAACTAAAAATATCCTAGTATTTTTTGTTAATCTAATGTTCTTCAACTTAATTTTTTGTTATAAAAAAGGATGTGATAATAGAAGGAAAGTAAAACAAACTGGAGAAAATTGGTTTAATTATCACCAGTTGCAGAAAATTTGAAAAAAAATATCAACAAGGCTGAAGAGAGGAATTATTTACTGTTTTTTTCTCTGCGGTCCTCATTACTTCTTTGTCACAAGAAAATTTAATAGCATAGCCATCAATGACACAGTATTAAAAAGTGTGATCAAAATTTTTAATAAAGTGCAAAAGTGACTGAAATGTAGTGCTACCATTGACAATCCACCTTAAAAAAGAGCACCGATGAATTCAGAAAACTGTCAAATATCCTTAAAGGACTGGATTTTGAATCATTCAAAAAGAAGAAATATTTTTTGTTTTTCTTTTTCTTTTGTTTTTATTGGTATGTATTTGTCATACATAATTATACTCATTATAGGGAATTTGTACTCATATATAATATATCTTCATTCTTCTTTTTTTCCCATTTTCCTCCCCTCCCTTCCACCCTTCTTCCTCTACCCATTTACAGAAGTTTTATATCCATTTTTCTTTCTATTCTTTTTAAATCCCTTTTCCTTTCCTTCCCTTCCCCCTCCCCTCCCTTGTTCCTCTTCTCTTTGAACATATTCTTTACAATAACTATCCTCCATTTTGCTCCTCATTTACCCTTAGGGTTTTTCACACAAGAGAAATAATCCAATATTTAAACTTATGTGCCTGATTTATTCCACTTAAAATTATGATCTCAAGGTGCATCCATTTACCTACAAATGACTCAAGTTTATCCTTCTTTATAATAGAGTAGTGCTCCATTGTGTATAAATACCACATTTTCTTAATTTATCCATTGATGGGCCTATGAGCTATTCCCAAGATTTAGCTATCATAAATTGTGTTGGTATAAACATGGGTATGCATATATCACTGTGGTCCAATACTTTTAATTCTTAAAGGAAGATCCCTAAAGGGGGAATATATGGTTCAAACAGAACATCTACTTTTAGTTTTTTGTGGAATCTCCATACTTATGTCCATAGTGGTTGTACCAATTTACACTCTTACCAAGAGAAGGGTCTCTTTTTCCTTACAGCCCTGCCAGCAATTGATATTGGTTGATTTCTTGATAATAGCCATTCTTTCTGGACTGAGATCAAATTTCAGTGTTTTTAAATTTACATTTCTCGAATGATCAGTGATATTGAACATTTTTGTACTATTCATCTGAGAAATGTCAATTTCTATTCATTTCAGATGCCCATTTTAAAATTGGGTCTTTGAATTTGAGGGATCTTAGTTTTTTGAGTTCTTTATATATTCTACATACTAATCTTTTATCTGAGGAATAACTGATAATTTTTTTTCCGATTAGTGGGTTGTCTCTTCACTCTTTTGGTGGATTCTTTTAGTGTGCAAAAGCATTTTAATTTGATGTGATCCCAGTTGTTGGTTCTTCATAATATTTCCTGTGAACTTGGGTTTTTTTCATAAAGTCTTCTAAAGTTTTACCTATTCTATTTCCCAGCAGACTGTTTCTGTTTGTATATTTAGATCTTTGATCCATTTTTATTCTAGTTTAGTGCATGGTGAAAGATATGAGTCTAGTTCAATCTTTGGATATGGAAACCCAGTTTTCCCAGAACCATTTATTAAAGAGGCTATCTTTCTTCCAGTGAAGGTGTTTGTCCAATTTGTCAAAGATAAAATAGTTGAGTGTGCTTAGAATTGTTTCTGTATCTTCTGTTTCACTGATCATTGGTCTGGCTTTTTTATTTTCTTGGTTTTTTTCCCCAGTATCGTATAGTTTTTATCACAGCACCTTTGTAGCATAACTTCAAATTGGGAAATGTGATACCCCTTTTCTTGTCCTTGTTGCCCAGAATTGCTTTTTCTATTCTGAGTCTCTTCTGGTTCTATGCACATTGTAGGATTGTTTTCTCTAATTCTGTGAGATATGCTATTGGTGTTGTGTTAAAGATTGCATTAAATCTATGTAACAGTTTTGGAAGTATGACTATTTTCACTATGTTGGTTCTGCCTATTCAAGAACAGGGGATATATTTCTATTTTCTAATATCATCTTTGCTTCCCTTTGTATCAAATAACTCTAAAGTATGTAAACTTCTTTCACTTTCTTTGTTAGATATATTCCTAAGTATTTCATTTTTCTTGACATTATTGTGAAAGATGTTGTTTCTCCAACTTCTATCTCAGTGAGTTTGTTATTCATGTACAGGAATGCTATTGATTTTTGAGTGTTGCCTTTGCATCCTCCTATGTTACCAGATTTGATTATTAAATCTGGAGTCTTTTGGTGGAGTTTTTGTGGTCTTCTACGTTGAATATCATGTCATCAGCAAATAATGATAATTTAACTTCTTTCTTTCCTATTCCTAATTCTTTTATTTCTTTCTCTTATTTAATTGCTCTGCTACATTTCTAGAACTATATTGAATAGGAATGGTGATACTGGACACCTTTGTCTTGTTCTTTATTTTAGAGTAAAAGCTTCCAGTTTTTGAACTCTTAGTATGATGTTGGCTGTTGAGTTGTCATAGATGGCTTTTGTCAGATTGAGCTAAACACCTTCTATTCCAATTTTCTTTATGATTTTTATCATGAATGGATGTTGGACTTTGTCAAGTACTTTTTCTTTGTCTGTTGAGATGATCGTGTGTTTTTTATCTTTGATTCTGTTAATGTGGTATATTACATTTATTGATATCTGTGTTTTAAACCATCCCTGCAACTCTGGAATGAGTCCTACTTGGTCATGGTATATTATTTTCTTGATGATTTGCTGCATTCAGATAGCCAGTATCTTACTGAGGATTTTTGCATCTGTGTTCTTTAAGGAGATAGATTGGCCTGTAGTTGTCTTTTATGGTTGAATCCTTCTCCATGTTTGGTATCAGGGTAATGTGTGCTTCTTGGAATGACTTTGGGAGTACTGCTTCCTTTTGTAGTTCACTGAAGTGTTAGTGTTCACTAAAACATTGAAGTTCACTAAAGGAGTAGTGAGATTGGATCTTCTCTAAAGTTGTAGAATGCAGCAATGAGTCACCAGGACCTAGGCTCTTCTTTGTTAGTAGCTTTTTTAAAATTACATTTTCAATTTCATTAACTGATACTGGGTTGTTTAGAATTTTTATATCATCTTGATTCTGCTTTGGTAATTCATATGTATCTAAGAATCTGTCCGTTTCTTCTGAATTTTATGTCTTCATAGAGTATGGTGTCTCAAAGAAGATACTGATGAATTCTAGTAAAAGGCTTCCTCTTCAGCAGAACCAGGTGATTGGCTTGCTGCAGGTGCCAGGCTGGGAAGGTCTATCTGGCTCAAAAGTTGGTGGAGTAAAACCCACTTAGCTGCTACCAGAAGCTGCATTCTCCATAGCACTATCAGTTGAAAGTGACATTTTCATTCCCATCTGTTTAATTCCTGAGTGTGTCTGTCAGTTTATTTCAAACTCAGAAGGAAAGAAAGAATATCCTTATTTGCCCCCAAATGTCATAAACTAAAAAAAAAAAATCTATGGGGATGCATCCACATACTCTAACAAGCCCTAGAGATGATTCTAATGCACATTTAATTTTGTCATATTTTACAGACAATACTAAAGCACTCAGGTTGCTGTCCTGTAAAGATACTTACAATTTAAATTTTACACTCCCGTTTTTTGAAGATACTGTTTTAGACTTGTATTAAGTATGCAAAAAGTATTAAGTATCCAAAATGTTAAGGATATTTAAATCATTGCTATAAAACTATAAAATTACTATAAATAGAACAATAATATAATTATATTTAATTCAATTAAGCTTAGTTTAGAACAAAAAATGTTTAAAGTATTTCAATTTTTAAATTAAACACAAATAAAAGGTTAAAATATTTATAAATCTATTAAAATTCCCAATGGTAATCATTGTATTGAGAAATTCTCTATGTGTTCTGTTCAAGACTATCTGAGGAGGAGATTTTCCTTCAGTATCCCCATGTGCACTAAAGGTGTGCAGGTTCCACAAGCTCTGCTCAATGGGCTCACATATATTCAGTTGTCCAAGACTCTTAGTCAGTTGAGTTAAACTGGAACACATTGGTGGTTTTGTGTTAATGTTCACATATTGGAAGAACTGTAAATTGAGACTTTCCTTGCTATCTATGCACAAAGCTTTCTTCCCTTTCTCAAATAAATGAAGTTTTCCTCTTTATCTTCCTCTTCACTTCAGCTGGAATGGACAAACTAGCTCATAGGTATGCATCCAGATATTTCTGTTTTATGTTAAAGTCAGTGTTTGTTTTGGCTTTTGTTTTGGCTTTGTGTTATTTAGCAAAGTAAAAAGAGAACTGTAACTAATGAGAGAAGAAAGTGAAAGAAAAATTTAGAAAGTACAGAAATTAATAATTTAGAGTATGCCACAACTATGTTAAAGAAAATTTAAAAATAAGGAAATAGACATGCTCTATAAATTTCAAACTGTTTTTAAGAGGAAGGAACCCAAACATGGTGGTGAATGGGATTGGGGCTGTAGCTTAATGTGAAGGTTTTGAGTTTTGTCCCCAGTACCACACACATATCTCCCAAAAAAAAGTTGATTGAAAAGAAGATGATGAGAAAGGAACCATAGGTGTGTGTATGTGTGTGTTTGTGCATATGCACGTGTGCATGTACACATGTGTGTCCCTAACTTTAATACCCACCCTCTTTTCTTTTGTTCTCTCATCCTCTGACCACTTTCATATATACATCTCTGACTTGTCAGCAAAGAGCCAAATAGTAAATATTTCAGTGTTTATAAGCAGTCTTTGTCAAAACAACTTAGCTCTGCCTTGTAAGGCAAATGTAGTCGCACAGTTCTACAAACAAGTAACTATATCCGTATTCCAACAAAACTATCTCAAAAGCAAATGGACGGGGAAATTTTTCTGACACATGGTAGAATTCAAAATATTCAGAAAAAGAGAGATGAATTGTTCAGTAAATGGAATGATATATTTTCAGACTTGACAATAAGTATGATTACAGCACAGCTTGAAAGAAAAAAAAAATGTGAAAGTAAAACTTTTAAGACCAAACAATATGATTTCTCCAAAGTTAATTTTTACATGTTCTGTATTTAGTGCTTCAATGGCACCTTACCTAATTAACTGAATTTTTTTCATTTTAGATATGAAATTCATCGTTTTTCGGCCTTTTGGCTAAGATCAAGTGTAGATATGAAATTCTTTGGGTTATATTTTCATAGGTATTTTGACATTATCATAGTAATCATTATTAAACATTTATGAAAAGCTTTTAGGGCATGTATGATTGTGCTTTAATTATACTACCTAGAAATATAAAAGTAATCATTATTCAACTCCATTAATGTGGTTTGCATTTTTTGAATATCATGAAATATTACCGTATTTTTCGGAGAAAAAAGCTAAAAGAGACACTGATAATTACTGAGCCTTTCAAAATTTAATTTTGTGAGAATAAAATCTAGTGTTTTCTTTTAAATTTTCATCTCTTTTGATTAAAGGTGCCATCTGCAGATGTGAATCTGGATACTGTCAAGGGGCTCCATGTGTCAAAACAATCACACCAAGTTTATCCCATTCTAGAGGACAGCTTCTTCCACTTCATGAAATGAGGCACACCAAATTCTCCCAGGGCAGGTAAATTGACCTTTCAAAATAAACAATGTTATCTCACATACTGAGTTCACTATATTTTCAGGTCTGAAATACTAATTTGCTTTAAAATATGTAAAATGTATCCTTTTCTTCTGACAAGATATTATGTTTGAATACCACCCACAGACAGGAAATGTAGTAATAAGCATAGCAACATCTCAGGGAGGACTGATACACATCTATCATATAATTAGAATAGATCTCTTAGGAGAGCAGCACCGTTAGCACTTCCTTAGCATGGAAATCACCATGACTACTAGTAAGTACTTCAAGATTTCATTAGACACATAATTATAAAAGAACACATATTATAGAACTGGATTTCAGAAGAATTGGTATTATTTGCTGGAGCTGAATACATTTTGGAAAATATGCTATAATATAAATTTAATGAATTCTTATACAGATTTAAATCCTAGTGCTTCCATTGGAAGGGTCAATTTATCTCTGTAAACCTGTTTACTCATTATGAAAATGATTCTAATGATGATGTTTTTACAGATTTTTAAAATAATTCTTCCATCACTCCCAAAGTAAGCAGATTGTCTTTATGATTAATCAGTAAATTCTACAGAGCTATTTTCCTCAAGAATAATCAAAAAATTCTGTTCTCTTTTTTTTTGTTAAATGTGTGACATTTTATTTTAATTTTATGTCTATATGAAAATAATCTGGAACAATTTTTTCAAAGGTAGATTCCCACATCTTTTACCTAATATACAATCATTAACCCACTTTGAACCCAGGGTAAAAGAAAAGAAAATTCATCCAACCGAAGTCAGTGTTTCCCCAGCTGAGGAAAATGATTGGAGAGGTTTTTCAAAACTACTAATGCCCACATGCCAAACCTAAAGACACTGATGCCATTAATCAGGAGTTGAGTCTAAATACTGGCATTTTTAAAATTCTATAGATAGCTCTAACTACAGTACTACCCTCACTGAGAGTTATTTTGCTGCAGAGACAACTCTATTTGAATAAGAACTAGTAGGAATTTGCTCATGACATTTACTTCAAAAAAAAGGTGCATCCTTAGGGCCGGGGATTTAGCTCAGTGGTTCCACTGCCTGCCTTGGAGTTCCATCCCTGGTACCAAAAAAAAAGGTGCATCCTTGTTAAAAAAGATGGATATTCACAATCAGTTCAATGCTTCCATGTGAGTTAATAAATTCATTTCAATCTGGTCCTTGATGTTGATTCTGATTTCTTTATTATTGATAAGTACATATTATAATCAAATAGTTTTTAGATGCATGCTGGTGAGTGTGAATTGTTAGAATAAGATGAATCAAACAAATCTTTCCATGCATGGAGATTTTAATCATGGATAAAGTTAGACATGTAACTGTGTGACTAGTCAATATATATGTATTGATCATCTATTATTTGTGGAACCTTCTACAAGAAGGAAGAAGATACCACAATGAACAAGAATTTAAATTTGAGTGGATACAATCCCAGCAGATAAAATCACCAAAAAAGTCAATGTGAACACAGTGACTTCAGATTCTGCTAAACACTATAGGTGACATGAGGAAGACTGTTGGGATACAGGGCTGTTTTACACTTAGTACCGAGGAAAAGCTACCTTTCAGGACACTATCTGAACCAGAAGCAGAAAAGGAGAATGAATTAGCTGTGTGGCTATATGAAGAATGGTTTTCCTACAAGAGCAAATATCCTTAACACACATATGCAGGAAAAGGACCTATCACCACCCCAAGAGCAGTAAAGAAGACAATGTGGGTGGAGCTTATAGAATAAGAACAAGAGGGACAAGGATGAGAAGAGGTCAGAAAAGTAACCACAAATCAAATCAAATAGTATCTTTAAGCCCCACCAATGGTGTTTTATTTGTTTTGAATTGTTTTGATTTTTCTCAAGGGCAGTGGTATGCCTGTTAAGAGTTCTAATCAAAGAACTGATACAATCTGATTTAAATTTTCAAAAGGTCAGTCTGGATGCTGTGCAGAAAAAGGATTATAAGGCAAAGTGGAAGCAGGGATCTTAGGCAGAAGATAATTGCTGTATTCCAGGAAGAAATAGTAAATCTATTACATAAAATTTATTTATCTTATTACATACCATGAGGGCTGGGGATTTAACTCTGATCCCACCACCTGCCTTCCAAGCAGAAGGTCCTGAGTTCGATCCCGTGTACCAAAAAACAACAAAACAAAACAAAAAACAATGAAATAAGACTATGAAAGTAGGAATCTCAATCAGTGTGAATATGAAAAGAGTATTTAATAAATGTATAAAGACCATGGAACTATTAGTTCATTAATTCAACCAATTTTTTGTTCTTCTTGCTAAATTCAATCTGTTTGATAAATTACAAGCATTGTTGAGTACTTTTGAACGCATTCCAATTTAAGTATTTCATCAAATGGCTATAACAGTGTGTCTCAGCTTTGTAGTAGTTCAGGTGAAACATTAGAAAATGAAGATAGATAAGACATCATTATATAAATTGGGATTTTATAAAAACATAGTAAAAATCACCTGGAGACTTTTAAGCAGAGAAGTTATATGATTTAATTTCTGCTTTGAAAAGGTCATGCTTGCTATTGTCTAAGAGAATCAAGAACAAGAACAAAAGGCTAATTGGAAGATCATTGCCCTTTGGAGTTATAAATCAGGTAATATCACTCCCTTGTTTAAAATTCTTAAGTAAGAAAAGTGCTGACATTAGCTTAGGCAGCTGTGGAAATAGTGAGAAATGGTAGGAAAAAGAGCTTGATTTGTCAGAAGTAGGAAATGATGGAAAGAAGAATCAGAGATAACCCTTTGAATTTTGTACTAAATAACTAGATGACTAAGGTTAAAAACTGAAGTGGAGAAGACTAGAAAGAGAAACAAGTTGGAGAGACAAATAAAAAGTCGATTTTTAATATGCAAGGTTTCTAATATTCTTAAAAACAAGTGGTGATGCTGAATATAAAGAATAGAATTCATAAATAATTAGGTATCTGAGATGTAAGAATCTTAGATGAAAGAAATTAGCCAGGTCAGATGTAATGACCATGAAGAAGGCTAAGGACTTACCTCTGTGGAATTCCTACATTTAAAGAAGTATGAGAATGAGACTCCACCAAGGAAGTCTGAAAAGAGGCAGCCTATGATGTAGGTGTAGAGTTCTACAAGTCTCTCATCCTGGCATTCAAGGGATAAACATATTTCAAGAAGGCTGTGATTGTAAAAATGTATCAAATCCTAGTAAGATATAAATAAATTTGAATTTCCCATCTAAGGACAGACATTAAATAAGAATTCATTAGTGTTTTAAAGGAATTGATACTACATCATCTGAAATTGCATTCGTTAAGGTAGATTATCTGTTGAGAACAATAGGCCTGAACATCTTGCTCGTCTGTTATGCAGTGAGACAGACTGTCTGATTAGTGGCTGACTGAGTCCCTGAGGTCTGAAGGATCTGTGGATTACTTGCTTCCAAACAGCAAGCAGAGAAGAGAAGAAAAAGACATAGAGAATACATAGAGAATTTTAACTATCTTGGAGAGGAAATGATATATCACTTTGGTCAACTTTCCATTCAAAAGAACTAATCAATATGACAAGTCGGTGAAACATTTTATCTATTGTGCCCTGCAGCAGAAATCAACTTCGGAAGTTTCTACCCAGCCTCTTATAAGTGAAATCTTTCAGTCATTTCAAATTTTCTAATTATTTAATTCAATGAAAATATTGGAACATTATTCCATTGATCATTTAAGTAAATATTTTAAGTCAGTGCATCTGGTCTCTGCTTTCCATATCCCAATTACAGACCTTCCTAATGTTTCTATGCAACTTAATTAATTTAATTTGCTAATCAGTTTACCAAGTACTTTTGAATTCAATTCACGGATGAAATATAGCTTATACCTTTTATCAAATATATTTCTATTTCCTGTCCTCTACTTCCTAAACATAGATTTTAGTAAAAAGTAATTAGAATATCATTTATTAATTTTATGCCATTTCTTTTTTGTCTCCATCCTGTATTTATCACATTAGTGTTATACTTTAAAATCTACTTATATATTTTAGTGAAACATATTGTGCAGGCTTTACACATAAAACATATGATCCTTGCTTAGAAAACACCCAAGAGATTACTTATGTGATGTACACCTTTTTACTCTAAATGACATTATG
>NW_004624915.1:1427767-1468283 GCF_000247695.1 Heterocephalus glaber
AAGGAAAAATGCTGAGAAATGGAAAAAATGGAAATAAAGTCTTTGTAAATAGGGAAGGGTGGAGGGCTTGAAGGGAGGGCTAGGAATCGGGAAAAAATAAGAACCAAGATGCATTATGTAAAGGTACAATTCCCAATAAGAAATGTAATTGTGTTGTATACCTACAATATACCAATAAAATAATTTAATACAAAAAAAGAAGATCTAAAAAATGTGGTAGATGAAATTTTAAACTGAATTTGCAGTAAAAATAAAAGCATTTTCTAATTGACATAACTTGCACCACTATTGGTAAACACTGGAAAATGACATTTAATTATAAACCCTGAAAGCATTGGAAATGTTGGTGGCATTAAACAGGATGAATAAATTTCTAATAATGTTTTTAAACAGAACATGAGCGAGATTTAGTTCACGAGTTCTAGAATGGCTTCCAAAGTTTATTCCTTGGGTGTTAAATCACCAAGATGTTCTGTAATAAAATGTCCTTTACTTAAAAAATTTTAGGAAGTATTACATGTTATACGTTCTTTTAATTTTCAGAATTCTTATCATTATCTTTGAGTAGTTCTGCCACTCCTAGACCTGGTTATTTTGATTGGTATGTATGTATGAATGTGTGTATGTATATATGGATAGATTGATTGATTGAAGCAGAGTCTTGCTACGTGGTTCATGCTATCCTTGAACTCATTATATAGCCCAGGGTGGCCTCAAACTCACTATATAGCCCAGGCTGGCCTCAAACTCAAGACTATCCTTCTGCCTCAGCCTCCCAAGTGGTGAAATTACATGTATGCACCATCACACTCAGTAAGATATTGTAATTTTAAACCCATTTAACCTAAAACTTGTTTTTTTATATAAGTATTAACTTAATAATGCTTCCTTTAAAGAATATTTCCAAAAACACATTTTAAGTTTTTATTTTATGGCAAGATTGATATGGTGGTTAAACATGATTGTATCAAATTTATTGGTTAGAGAATCACTGTGGGGATTTGTAAAGCACACTTCTATGTGTGTCTGGATGGATGTGTGACCTTGAGTACTATATATGATCCCTTGCCCCTTCCTCTTTGGCACTGTTCTCCTGCTCTGCTTTTTGGTTGCCACGAGCTAAGCAGCTTTGCTCCATTAGGACCCATTCACTGTATTTCTCCTTTGAAGACAGCCAACAATGTACTGAATTCTCTAAAACTGTGAGCCAAATTAAAACTGTCATCCTTTAAGCTGTGGATGTTAGGTATTGTGTCCCAAAGATAGGAAACCTGACTAATACAACTGATAGCTAACATGTGCCATTGTAAAATAAGTTAATTAAAATAGTGGATCATTATTTTTTCTGTGATGGACACCTGAAATGTTAACATTATATTTGTTGTTTTTCACAGTGAATAAACAAAACATGGTATTTATACACAATAGACCACTGCTCTCCTCTAAAGAAGGATAAATTTGAGTCATTTTTAGAGAAATGAGTGTACCTTGAAGCATTAATGTTAAGTGAAATAAATCAGACATCCAAGCTTAAATAGTACATGGTTTCTCTTATATGAGAAACTCAAAGTATAAAAAAATTAAAGAGAAAATAAAAGGTAGATAAAAAGAAACAGGGAGAGAGATCTTTTTTAAATGAGAAGAGGACCAAGAGAGGTGGGGAAAGGGAATCTGAAAGAATTAAGATGTGTTATATACATGTATCACCTCCCCATGATGAATATAATCATTATATATCAAATATGTACTGATAAAAATAAAATTTAAATTTAAAAGATGTTTTCTATAACCCTTCTATGACACAGAGCATGAACAGTTGATAGGAACTTAGGAAGTAAAATTTGAACTAAAATTGAATAGTATTTTTTTGTTGTTGTTTTTCAGGATTTTTGTTGTTAGCTTATTTCCCCTGATAATTGAGCCAAATTTCTGTTGGGAATATGTTTGTTTTGTTTTGTTTGTTTGTTTTAATTTTTAAAAAGAGCTTAAAGCCTTTGAGTACAAAAAATGCTTTCAATTATCTTAGGTTGGATTCCAAGAATTAAAACCTGATATAAGTATTGTTATGTAAGTGCTGTGCTAAGGAAGTGAAGAAAGTTGGAGAGGAGGAGTAAAAATGTGGATAAATATGTCTTTTATTTGACCCAGAAGTCTCACCTCAGCCTGATCCTCCAAACACGTCTAAAGTGTTTTAGACGTGATGTGAGAGAGACTGGTTTTTTCACACATCTCCCACAGTGGAGCCTGGTCAGTCATGTGGAAAAAGAGTGACCAAATGCTCACTGCTTGGTAGAGGCACACAAGAGATCCTAGCCCCAAACATCATCTACTACACATATATTTTAGCTTGTTAAATTTTTAAAGTTTTATAATTTACAGTTTACAGAAAATACAGAATTCAGAAAATGACTCATAAGAAATTATCTAAAAAAAATCTTCTCTAGTTACTAATATACAACATGTTTATACACATCTATTCAAATGACACAAAGTTGAACACATTCAACAAGTTGAAAACTTAAAACTGTGTTTCCCAACCTAGATTGATCCTTCATTGTTTCATATCTCACTAAATTGCATGACCATCTAACCCACCCACCATCCATATCCTGGAATTCAGGAGATATCCTTATTTCTCTTCTCCCTTCCCACATTGTTAGCTTGCTTCCAATCTCCTTTGTTTTAGCTGTGAAATATCTCTTGAACCCATCTGCTTTCTTTTATTAATTTAAAAGAATGAATTCCAGATTTATTAAGGTATAATGGATACTATTGTCATCTACTCACTGTGTAAAACATGATGTTTAGTTTTGTGAATATATGTATTGTTACCTTGGTTCATGAACTTAATTCATTCCATAATTCTGGAAAAGATGGCCACTTTCATGTTCATGTGAGAAAGATTGACATAGTTGTCTTTGTCACCCAATGCAGAGTTTGGAAAGAAAAATAAAATTTTGCCAAACACTTCTGTCTGTGAACCAAACTATTCACAAACAAAAGTATTCATGAACCAAGCAACACTGTAATATAAATATATGTATTTTACTGTACACAATATAGAGAACTTAACTTATTTTCTTTCATTTTTATTCATGATGTCCATGGGTGTGTCTGTTATATATTATAAATAGTGAAATGAATTAAATTCATGTACTTTCCTTCATTTCTTCAATCATGATGTTTACGTATTTGTGCATATATATACACTATGCATTATGGATATACATATAGACTGTAATGAAATTGAATCCATTTACTTTCATTTTTTTCATAGACAGTCAGCACTATTGTCATTATAGCTTTAATTTCTGAAAATATCTTCTTTTACGTTGTATTGCATTTGGTCTTGACCCTCTTTATATTTCACACCACAGCTATTTGTGCTAATTCAAAAGTAAATCTAATTATTTATCTTTCCTTTGTAAAATCTACTGTTGAATTCCCTCTCATTAACATGGCCTAGATGACTTCTGTGAGATTTTTTTGCCCATACTTTTAGTCTCACTTTTTTCTATTTTTATTATTTCCTTGTTCCATGTACCTTAAACTATTTGGTTTTCCTTCAGATACTCAAATGGCACATATTCCCTTTCACTCCTGGTCTTCACACATGATAGCATGTGGCAGACATTCTAATTTCCTACTCCTGAATCCAAACCACACACACACACACACACACACACACACACACACACAAAACTTGCTCAGCAGTACTTCTCTTGAAAGTTAACTCTTTGATGTATTTCAGATCTCATCAAATTCATCAGTTCTTCAGGGATGGTACAGAAATCTCTTAGCACCAACTAACATCCTCTTGGCCTTACCTCAAGCCAGATTTTAGCCTCTTTGACTTTTGAATATTCAATTTCCTAATGATATAATGTGGGCCTCTACACTCACACAAGCACAAATTAAAAGTGTGGAAGAGTTAATGCTATCCTAGAAAAGCATCAGTCAATGGCATTTTGTATTACATCAGAGCAAAAAACTCTGAGAGCAGAGAATGCTCTGGTTAGGGGAAAAATACACTTCGAATTCACTACTCATTCTCTGTTATTTCAAGTATCATTCTCTCCTAACAAACTGTTTATGGTTTCTCATTCTTAGAGTAGACTTGGGCTAAAATAGTCTACATCAATGTAAGCCGAGAAAGAAGCTGTTCAGACGAGATTCTGGAAGTGAATTATTCCACAGTGCATTACATGTTCACCATGGATGAGCATAAGTTGGGTGAAGATGCTGTAATGCCATGATACCAAGGTACCACATGTAGTGACTTCACTCTGTAAGAGTCTCTCTGGTAGAGGTTTGAGATAAGCAAAGAGGAATAAAAAGCATTGCTTGATAAGCAGAAGAAGCATCTGAACATCATGGGCTAATTTATCAAGATTACTATCCTGTGTGGTAGGGGTTTTGTTCATAAAGTCTTTGCCTACATATATGTCTTCAAGAGTTCTACCTACTCTATATTCCAGCAGATTTGGTGTTTCTGTTTTAATATTTAGATTTTTTTTTTTCTTTTTCTTTTTTTGATACCAGGGATTGAACTCAGGACCTTATGTTTGTGAGTCAGGTGGTGGCACCACTGAGCTAAATCCCCAGCCCAATATTTAGATCTTTGATCCATTTAAATTTTAGTTTAGTGGATGGTAAGAGATACAATTGTAGGTTTAGTCTTTGGCATGTGGAAAGCCAGTTTTCCCAGCACCACTCATTAAAGAGCCTATCTTTCTCCAGTGAAGATGTTTGGCCCCTTTGTCAAAGATAAAGTGATTTAGTGTGTTTGAAGTTGTTTTTTCATCTTTTAATCTGTTCCATTGGTCCTCAGGTCTGTTTATTTATTTGCCAGTATCATGCTGTTTTTATCATGGTAGCTTTGTAGTATAATTTTAAGTCAGGGATTGGGATGTCCCATGCCTTGCCCTTGTGGCCCAGAATTGCTTTTCTTATTCTAGGTCACTTCTGGTTCCAAATGAATTTTGAATTACTCTCTCTAGTTCTGCAAGGTATGCTATTGGTATTTTAATCAGGATTGCATTAAATCTGTATGACAGTTTTGAAAGTATGGCCATTCCTCTGATCATTCAAGAGATACAAATTAAAACAATATTGAAATTCCAACTCACTCTAGAAAAAATGGTAGTTATCAAGAAATCAATCAATAACAAATGCTGGCAGAGCTGTGTGGGAAAAGAGACGCTTCTCTACTATTGGTAAGAGTATGGATTGGTGCAAACACCATGGAAATCAGTATGGAGCTTCCTCAAAAAACTAAAATTAGAGGTTTCATTTAACCCAGCTATTCTGTCTTCTTGGTATCTTCCCAAGTGTTCAAAGCATCATACTACAGCGAAATATGCATACCTCTGTTTATAACAGCACAATTCACAATAGTTAAATTTGTAATCAGTTCAAACATCCATCAACAAATGAATGGATAAAGGAGATATGGTTTTTAATGCAATGGAATATTACTCTGCCATTAAGAAGGATAAACTTGAGATATCTCTAGGTAAATGTATGTACCTTGAGAACATACCCTTAAGAAAATAAATCAGACACACATTTAAATTTCACATTGTTTCTTTTCTGTGAGAAACTGGAAGACTAAATAATGACCAGAATGTATAATAGATATTGGGATATAGGAAGAATATGTTCAAAAGAGAAGGGGAACAAGTAAGGGAGAGGGGGGAAAAAAGGAAAGGAAAAGAAAAAAAAACTGAATAGAAGGAAAAAGTGGAAATAAAGCATTATAAATAAGGAGGAGAAGAAGGTTAAAGGGAAAGGGAGAGGAATGAGGAAAAAAAGAAGAATCAAGATATATTATCTACAGGTACAAATTTCCTATTATAAATGTGATCATTATGTATATATAAAGTGTACCAAAAAAATTAATTTTAAAAATAAAATAAAATACATACATGAAATAGAAAAAAAAATAAAATGATAGGCCTGCAATGGCCTCACTTGCTCATAGTTGACTTAAGAAAATTACTAATTTGGAAGTCACAGAAGAGGACAATGCATTATTAATCTCCCACTAGATTTGCTGTAGTAGAGCAAAGCCACATAATGAGTTAAAACTTCCAACTTTCCAAAAAAAGAGTAATTGTTATGTGCTGCAAACATGCACTAACAAAAATAAAAATTTACAAAAGAAAACTACCTCCTTCTGACCTCCAGGAAGAAAGTTTTATTGCTCTACCTGTCTATGTAATACTCTGAAGAAAAGTAGATTTTTCTTTATCTTCTCCTGTATTTGAGGGAAAAGATAACTTTTTGTGTCCTAATAATTAATAGCAGAATCAACTATTTTTGGAGACAAAATTTTAAAAAAGCCTGAGTCATAAGACTTTCTAATCAGTAACTTTTATTTAGATCTACAGAACTCAGAACATCTGGTGACCTACAAGATAACAGAAGCCTGTGACTCAGAAGAGCAGACCACCCATGACTTTTAGTTCCATTGGTGTCTTCCTCTCTGACATGCCTCTGCACAGCTTGTCACTTAAACCCTGTGGCTGAAACGCCTGATCAAGAGGCTTTGTTAGCAATAGTTTTGATCTTCTTTGGTTTGCTGGATTTCCAAAACCAAGTTCCCCTGTTCCAATAACTTGTCCTTCAGAAATGGCAAATAAGGAACTTGGGTTCATAGTCACAACAGCAATGTAAACTTAGCAGTGCTTCCAGGCCACCTTACCATTGCCCCCAGCACTGAAGACCAGAGCCAATCCTGGCCCTGAGGAGGTGAGCCACAAAGGTACCAGCAGCACACCTCCCACCACCTCCCCTTGAAATGAGAAGACACGTAAACAAGTCTCAAAACTGGACTTCCAGATCACCTAAAGCAACCCCAAAGGGAAACTAGATGGAACAATCTGATACTCAACCACCTGGACTCCCTGAACTGGCAAAAAAAAGAGGACCTGGAAAAAATGAAATCATAAATAATTTCTCAGATAACAGCAGAGATTCTGCCCATACCGAAAGACATGATTGATAAATCTAAAGCAGACACAAATAAAAAAGTAGAGGAGAGGAGGAAAATGATGGAAGCCAAACATAGGAAAAAATCGAATCCATAAAACAGATGCAAACAGATTTCCAGGAGATTAAAAACTCCATTGAAAGTTTATGCAGCAGAAAAAGCCAATGTGAGGACATAATTTCAGATATAAAAGATAAGATTGCAATTAGTGACCAGGAAAAGAAAATTTTCTTTAAAATAGTAAGAGACCACAAGAAATCAATCCATCAGCTGCTAGACCATCTAAAGAAGAATAAGAGTGACTAGAGTCAATGAAGACACAGGAGAGAGTGCAGACAACATAAAAAACTGTTCACAGAAGTGATGGCAAAAAAAATTTCCCAAGCAGGGGGAAAGAACATACAGATAAGTGAGGCATATAGGACAAAAATAGCCTTGATCAAAAATAATAATAAATAAAAATAATAAATGGTGCTGGAAAAATTGGATTTCAATTTGCCAAAGATTAAAACTAGATATGTATCTCCCACCATGCACTAAACCAAAATCAAAATGGATTAAAGATCTAAATATTAAAACAGAAACTTAGAACTGGCTGGAACAGAGGTTAGGTAGAACCCCTAAAGACATCGATGTAGGAAAAGATTTTATGAACAAAACCTCAGTTGCCCATGAACTAGGACAAACAATCAACAAGTAGGATCTCTTCTTATTAAAAAGCTTCTGCACCACAAGAGAAACCACCAATGGTGTGAAGAGACAACCCACAATGTGCAAAAAATTTTCACCTGCTATTCCTCAAAGTTCCACTACCTAAAATATATAAAGAACCTAAAAAAATCAGACCTCCCTAATTTAAAGACTGAAGCAAAAATGGGCTTCTGAAATGAACATACATTTCTCAGACAAAGAAGTCAAAATACCAATAAACATGAAAAAATGGTCAACATCATGGGACATTCCAGAGATTCAAATGAAAACAAGGCTGAGATTCCACCTCACTCTGGAAAAAATGGCTGCTATCATGAAATCAATCAATAAAAAATATTGGCAGGGCTGTGGGGAAAGAGGAATCCTGCTCCATTGTTGGTGGGAGTGCAGACTGGTGCAACCACTGTGGAAATCAGTATGGAGATACCTCAGAGAACTAGGACTAGAGGTCCTACTTGACTCAGCTATTCCCCTGCTGAGTATCTTCCCCAAGGAATTAAAAGAATCATACCAAATTGATATAGGTGCACACATGTTCATAGCAGCACAATTTGTAATAGCTAAAACTTGGAAGCAGCCCAATTGCCCATCAACTGGATAACAGTTAAAGAAAATGTGGTTTTTTATAAAATGGAGTACTACTCAGCCATAAAAAATGAGAAACTAAAGCTATTTATAGCTAAATGGATGCACATTGAGGTAATTCTCTTAAGTGAAATAAATAGGACACACATGTAAATGCCAAATAGTTTCTCTAGTGTGAGAAACTACAAGTGTAATTAAGGACTAAAAGGTATAATAGATAATGTGAAAACAGAAGAAAAGGGGCAAAAGGGAATGGGAAATGGGAGGGATAAGGGAAAGGAAAGAAAGGAATAGAATTAATATGAGAAAAGGAAAAAATGGAAACAAAATCTTTTTAAATAGGGAGGGATGGAGGGGTTGAAGGGAGGGCAGGGGAATCGGGAAAAATAAGAACCAAGAGAGATTACATAAAGGTGCAAATTTCCAATGATGAATGTCATTATATTGTATACCTAAAATGTACTAATAAAATTAATTTTTTTTTTTTTTGGTACTGGGGATCGAACTTGGGTCCTTGCACTTGAGCAGCAGGCAGAAAAACCACTGAGCTAAATCCCCGGCCCTAAACTTAATTTTTTAAAAATAAATAAACAAAAAAAAATCAATTTTTTTTTAAAAAAATAGACTTAACAGTGGTAGTAACAATAAAAATAATTGTTTATTTTTCTTTTAAAAATTCTATGGGTAACTCAGAAAAGATGCTTTGCCCTACTGGTATCTGTATCCTAGTTACTTTCTATCTTGTGTTTCTAATCCCTAGGATATTGGAATATTTTTATTTCCTCTGATTATTCCCTTATGGATTCAAGGTGGGCAGCAAATCCATCATACTTCAAAGACATGTTCCAGGTAGAAAAAAGAGAGAAAAAGCAAAAAGAGAGTCTGAAGGTCTTTCTTGTTGAGGAGAAATTAGGTATATTTGCCCACATAATATTGACACAAGCTGTGACAACTCACCACTCTTTGTGCATTTCTGCTAAATTCAGCATGGCCCAGCGTGGGCCGTGGATTACACTCTAAGTAGCAAATTATATAATATATATATAAAAATATATAAAATTATCATTATCTAGGACATTCAGGTTTATGTACAAGCTTGCCTCTGAGCCAGTGGAGTGGCACTTGATAATATGTTTAGAATTCAGTTTACCCATCTCTAAATCATGGGCAACACTAGAACCAATACTGTATATATTTTAAAAATTATATCATTCATATTAAGCATGTAATATCATACCTATCCCCTAAAAAGTACACAATCCTGTTATAGCAGTTTCTGATATTTTTGTCATTACAACATGATGTTAGCAAAGTGTTTTCCATGAATTCAAAGCTGCTGGCTATAATGATATATTTTTATAAAAAGTCCAATTGTAAACAAATTTTCTCAAATTCTATACTGTACTAATGTGATTTGTGAATCTTCAAGAAGTAATGTGATAATTAGGTTTTCCCAAAGTTATCAATGAAAATGTATTCAAAGAAAAGCTCAATAAATTTTAACAAAGTCATAACTGTTAATTTTCTTCTTAATTTATGGAGTAATTCTTCCTGTAATTGGGATACGGCTCTTTTAAATGTATGGAGTAACTATGCACTATGTCCTACTCTACATAGTTTGAGAGATAACTCAGAAGATATTTGACAAAATTTAGGGAAGGGATCTCACTAGAAGAAGGAATATTGCTCGGGGCTGGGATGTGGCTCAGTGGCACCATCCCTGCCTGGCAAGTGCAAGGTCCCAAGTTCCATCCCCGGTACAGGGCAGGTCTGATTTTTTTAGGCTCTGTATATATTTTAGGTAGTGGACCTTTGAGGAATAGCAGATGAAAATTTTTTGCACATTGTGGGTTGTCTCTTCACACCATTGGTGGTTTCTCTTGTGGTGCAGAAGCTTTTTAATAAGAAGAGATTCTACTTGTTGATTGTTTGTCCTAGTTCATGGGCAACTGTGGTTTTGTTCATAAAATCTTTTCCTACATCAACTATGTCTTCCAAATGAGGGTCCTTAAAGTCATTACAGAAATATAGAGGGTCAGAAAAAAGTAGGAGTATAAGGAAAAGGATGAAGGAGAACATTTAAGTGCATGAAGTTCTATGAACATCTTTTGATTGTTATTCATCACTAAACCTTAAACTAAGGGCAAAAAATTTCTTCGAAATACAACTTTATTGCATATAACATGATGAACCTTGATCCTTAAGTGGTTCTCAATGAATTGTTTCACAAATTTTCTTTTACTAAGAAAAGTGACTAAAAATCAATGAATCGTATTGTTGCAAAGAATAGACTCATACTTGCAAACATGTGAATTAATGTATAGTTGAATGAAATTATTATATAAGGTGAAAATAAATATCACTGATAAACTAATTCAAATTAATTAAAATTGATTCCCTAGGAAATCAATCTAGCAGCCCTACTGCTTGGCCATTTTCTAACATGAGGTAAAAATGATCTTGTGATTATTGTCTTAAAAATACATTTTCTCCTATAAAACATAATATCTCCCAGAGTTGCAGAAAGAACAATTACTTGGGAATTAAAACCTATATTCAAATATATTTGGAGATAATATCATTATTGATACTAAAAGTTCAGAAACCTATTAGTAACCTTGGATGGTATAAAAAAATTGAAATTCATACATGGAAAATGGCTTCTCAAAACACACAAGTAATCTTATCTGATGAAATTTTAATGTTATTAAATGTGTATTCCCAAAAACTATCAAAAGGAAAAGCTAGGGGCCGGGGATTTACCTCAGTGGTTTCACCATCTGCTGCACAAGCACAAGGACCTGAGTTCAATCCCCAGTACCAAAAAAAAAAAAAAAAGCTAAACCAAGATCAACAACAGTGGCATCACAAAATGTTATCCCCCACTCTTAGAAACTAAGAACTAATGGGTCATCACTGAGACGTTCCTGACATTTTTTTCAGTAGTGCATATTATTGAAATGATTTCTTACACTCAACTATCAGTGATAGGACTTAAAGTATGGTACCCTGTAAATTCATATCCATAATCAGTTACCTGCCATTTGTTATCAACAATATCATTAAAAGGTCTTACCTTAAATGTGGTTGTCCAATTAGCATGGAAGATATTATGATCTCAAAATTCTTGGAGGGAATACACACATAGAAGGAGACATAAAGATGTTTTAATATTTTCTCAAAGAACCTCAAAGTAGATTGCTTATAGGACTCTTCAAAAAGCAAAACTAGATTTTTTTAAGCAAATATTTACACAAAATCAATGGATATGATAAAAAGTAGTCCCAGTATTTTCTAGGAAACACAAATATAATGTCACAAATAATTATAGAATAAGTATTACCTTCTGTATCTTTCATAAGAAATACTCTCTTTTGTGCTGTTTTTGTCCAACTTTGTACAATTAATCAAAATGTCCAACTTTCAGACAGGGACTTTCTATCCTAACCTATATAACACAACTGACATAATTTATGAGTTACACAGACACAAAGATTTTATTACAAGGATGTACAATTTACCTGGAGTCACCAATATGATTAAAAGGATTGATAGATTACAAAAAAAAACATAATCCTCCTTAAACTATCTGTCTAATATTGGGAGCATTATCACTTTTGAAGAATGATTAAAATGCTTACATATAGATACAAAATAGTGTAGGATGACTCTTAAGAATCTTAAAACAAGTAATTTCCATGTTTCTGTCCTAGTACAAAGCTGTAGTTCATCTTGTTTAAAAACTTTATTGGTGTATGTTTGCAAATACATTGTGTTATATTCAGGTTGGGGAATTGAGACATATACAGATCACATTTTTATCCTATTTACTCCCCTTTCTCCATCTTCCCTTCTCCCTCCTTCCCCAGAGCCCTTTCCCATCTCTACAGAGTCTACTTCTCTGTTTTTTAACATGTCTTTTATTTTGCTATTTAAATTACTCATATTTTGAGTCCTTCATATTAGAAAAACCATGCAATATTCACTTTTTGTGTGTGACTTGTTTCACTTAGTGCTATGGTCTTAAGATTCATCTGTTTTCCTATAAACGAAGCAACCCCCAAAAACAACAAATCCTAGAGAGACTGCAGGAAAAAGCACCCTTCTACATTTTTGGTAGGAATGTAAACTAGTGCAACCACTATGAAAATCAATATGAATTTTCCTCAAAAAACTAAAACTAGAAATTCCATTTGACCCAGTTATACCTATTCTGAGTACCTTCTCAAAATAGCTACAATTATCACATTACAGTGATATATGGATACTCATGTCTATAACAGCACAACTCACAATAAATCAATGAACCACCCCATATGCCCTCAACACATAGATTTTTTAAATGTGGTATATACAATGGCATACTACTCAGCCATCTTAAGTACTGTACATCTTAAATTTTTGAGTAAATCAAAACCTTTCTCCACTGCTTCTTCTTATGGTAGATTAACCAAGAGCACAACTCCTACGAAACAGAGCTACTCTATTCATTTACCAGTTCTAGCCTTTTTTTTCCTAATTTGCCCTGCTAAAAATAAAGAGTGAGAAAATATCTAGGTGAGCTACAACAAGTTTCACAGAGGTGTTATATGATTTAGAAGAGCTGCTCAATCTGGAGAGGTAGCCTGGATCTAGTAGCAGGAGCTCAGTGTTTCAACGAAGTGGTTTTCATAGGTAAAATGTGAGTTGTGTTTGAACCCACATCAACATATTTTCACATACTATATTTTTGAGCCCTTAAGGACTAATAAAGAGAAGGGTATGTTAAATATAGAAGGCTGATATTTCTAAGTCTCTTGACCATTGCACTCTGTAACTTAGTTGTCAAAAGCAAACACAAGAATTAACAAGTGCATTTTCTCTTCAGAATTGTGTTATGCTAGAAGACCTCCTGGAAAAGAGTAAGCAATTTGGGACAATGAAGCTTTGAGGGCAGAAAAATATGGTGTGAATGCAGTAGATGCAAGAAGTAGAGCTATAAATATAAATAAGCTAATGAAGCCATTATGAAGCAGTTACATAATGAAAGCTATTCAATAGTGAAAATGAAAATTGCACAACTCTACACCACAATATGGTTGGAAATTGCACATACAGTAGAAGTCAGAAAAGCAAGTATTCATATGTATGATTCTTTTATATAGAAAAAAGCAAGCAAATCTAATTTATACTGAATATACTAAAATAGTAGCTTCTCTTGGAAGAGTAAAGTATCAGAAAATGAATACAAGGAACACTTCTCAGTGTTGACTACAAAAAAACAGTGTGTTAATTTACTGAACCATATTTATCTAATGTGTACATTTTTATAGATACATTATATTTCAGTAAGAACTTCTTATAAGCTTTAGAATATAAGAAACGGTCCCAAGAGTCCCATAGAAACAGCAAAAAAAGCCATTAAAGTGAGAGACAGAGAGAGAAGAGAGAGGATAAGAACTCATAATGTGGCATGTAGGAAAGCTGAATCTAATCTACTTAGGTACTTTTATGCCAAGTTGATGCTCCCTCAGAGTCACTCAGCCTCATACTTGAGTTATTTATTTTAGAAAAATTAAAAAGCATCATCATGGTATAAGTTTCTTATCTTTGTAAAAGGATGAGTAAGATATCTCAGTTGATGTAGCTATGGCAAATATACTATTTCAAAACAAAAGATAAAAAAACATAATTCCATATGAAAATATAAAAAATGGAAAAGTAGTAGTTTTATCCTCTTCAAGAGATACAAAGATATTTCCTTACTAAATACACTAAATAAATATGTATTAATGGCTTTTAAAAGAAAAAAAATATTAGACAATAAGAAGTTCGTAATTGAATTGTTTTATGGAAAAAGTGAGAACATAGCTAACAAAATAAATTATAAATGATCTCAGTGGTTTTAAATGGCCTTTTTGGTTTTATATACAAAATAAGCAAAACAGCAAAATTAGAATTTTTTCCAGACCACTATTTGTTCAATATTAGTTTTGAAAATCTTTCTAAAACAAATCACATCCTTTGATGTCTTGTTAATTCTTAAGATTTTTTAAAAATTATATGGGAAAATGTTTAAGTATTTTTCAGTTTTGCTTTGGGTGAGTTCTATTATATTTGAATATTCTTATAGTTTTTTCCCTTGTATCACTTTTCTTTGAATAATTTTAATTTTTGTATTTATGTGTTTTAGTGAATGATAATAAAGTTATATATTAAAAAAATAAGCAAGCCAAAATAAAAAATAATAATAACAAAACACCCTGACACCATTAGGCTACAAAGCTTTTTCTTAAATTAAAACTGCTTAATTTTCTATATCCAGGTATGGAATATATGGCTATAATTACACCAAAGAGATATAAGGAATTCATACTGATAGAGGGCTCCAAGTAATCCAAATAAGCAAAAATAATCCAAACAAAGTAAATACTATAGCTCCAAACCTGCTAGATATCCAAAATATGAGTTTGTGTTCTCCAAAATAGCAGAATGAATTCTAGGAACAATGGAGGTTAAGAGTAGGAAGAATTTATTGAGAGAAAGATAGCTTCTATCTATCAGAAGGGGAGTGGAAAGTGATTGTCCATACACCCCATTTCTCAAAGGTGTTTTGTAGGGCAAAGCCTAGGTGAGCCAGGAACAAAGTGGAACAAAACTATAAGACTCAATTAAAAATCACATGTTGGGCATGAGATGGGACAAAACCATAATCAACCAATAAGATTACAAGTACAGTCATCCAGGTAATATCCATTGAATGGGGATCAAATGGCAAAACAAGTCATGTAGCAAGCATATGGAGAATAAAGAAGGAATTTCTTGAAAGAAAATGGGTTTGGGAGATTGATGCCTATTTTGAATATTAATCACTGCTATTCACCCCCAGGGGAAATAGGTGGGTGCAGAACCTCTTCTCTTTTTATAATTCTAACCAATGAACATGCCTCAAGTCTGGGCTGAGGATAAAATCCTCTAGGATTTTAGGAGGTTTAGTATTCTAAGTGTGGTAGTATTGAATAGTGGTACTAGTCTGATAATTGACAGGCAAACCAGAAAATTAATTCAATTGGACCAATTTCAATAACCATTATGCTATTAATATCCCTAAATAAAAAAGGTGACAGGTACAGTATTCACCAATCCTAAATAAACAAGTTTTCAGATATGAGTTCTTGAAAAAGACTTTCATCTTTTTGTGTGCACTTCATGGCATTGTACCTCACTGACTCCTAAAAAGTAGAATTTTAACATCAATCACTTTGAATAAATCAGTTCTCATAGCTGCCATCCTTACAATTTCACTTCCTACTTATTATGTATACGTGTTTTTGAATAAAATGAACTACTGAAACAATTTAAATACTATGACAGCCAACTGGACTCCATTTGTATTAAGTCAAGTGATTCTTGGTGGTTGCCTTCCCTTTCCTCCCCCCCTTGGGAGTTGCCTCAGTTAATGCATAACAGACCTCCACAGCCTGTGTGAGTCTGCGACTATATGTTATCTTTGTAACCTTTTGGAAGACCAATCTGAATCTATTATTATCTTTAGTGCCTTGTAAGCAGAATGCTCCTCACCTGTGTGATATTTTGTTTCAATTAAACTGTGTGAAACTTCCCCTGACCCCCACTAATTTAGCAAAGATCTACTCCTGTGAAATTATGCACACACCCCTCCCTCAGCCCTCCCCAATTAGAAGAGTCACTTAAAAAAACTCCACAAGCTGCTTTTCCTTTATTGAGAGTTTTTCTGGTATGAGCCACTCTCAACCACTGGTTTATGACAATAATAATGTTTATTATGACAATAAACAGTTTGATTCAGATTGTGATGGATCTCTATAGTTCCAACTTGCCAGGCCCTGTAACAATACTTACAGGAATGAATTATATTGAGGAGATTAGTTATATTTTTTTTTATCTGTGTTGCAGTCACTTTCAGGTCTTTTCGTATTTTCTTTTGAGTCAATGCAGAGCATTCTCTAAGAAAACATATATTTTTAAAATATAGAGAAGTTAATTTATTATTTTCTGATTTCTGTTTTGTGTCAGACTTACATCAAAGCCCTTTTGATATGATCATTATGTGCAAAATATAAGGTTTCCATGTATTATTTGAAGGACCCTAGTTAGCAAAACAGACTCCATATTGTCCATATTGCTGCTGAACGACCCACCTGCCAGCCCTTTAGATGAACTCAGAAGGAGGAAGCTTAGGAGCCTCCTCCCCTTAGAAAGTCTTTTAGAAACAACAATTAATCAACTATTGTTTTATAAATGTTCTAACAGCAGGACTTTCCTCTTCTGTACCTTTGGCTTGCTTTGCTAGTTCTATCCCATAGTGGGGCCTAGAAACTGTTGGCCTCAAAGGTGTATAAAACATGTTTGTCTCCCCCCAGTTGGGGCTCTACTCTAATGCTTGGCTCAGGTCCTGGCCGGTAATAAACTCCTGTGTGAATTTAATATCGGTCTCTGATTGGTTCTCTCTTGCTGGGTCTAACATTGTTCTTTATTCTAAGGACTAATAGAACTCATTTTGGATGTTTATATTTCTGATCTAAGTAGAGGTGATTTTCATAAGAAGGAGGTTAGATGTACAACTCACTTTCTTCTTGTGGGTAAACTGTTGTCCCAATACTATTTTTTTTTATAATCCACTGAACTCCTCTCCATTTAATAGCATGCATTTGTATCAGTTTCACTTATTGATTCCTACTTCTGAATCATTAATCTGTCTTTTAAATGTACTTGCACTGAGTTGTTTATTATATTCTACTATATATTTTATTTTCTTTGGCATCATAATGCCTAATCATTTAACATTTTGCATGTGAAGTTCACAGATTTCTTTGCCATCAAATGAAGAATTACATCCTCAATTGTAGGCATAGATTACATAGTAAATATAATATAATTTCATATTGCAACAACAAAAAGATATGTTATAATTTAATATTAGAAATGTATTCTAAAATATATCTTAAATATTAGACTATAATAGTGTATATTTAGTTTATAGGTAGATACTAGCATGAGTAGACTTATCTTTATTTTCCATGTTTCTGCGTTTCTCTATCTTGTAGATAATTTATTGATTTAAGTTATCTGATGATTGAAATATAAGATCTTTTAAAGGCATTTTTCTTTCTCAAAACTTACATTGCTTCTCTTTCCCTTGATGAAAACCATGAGATGAAAACCTTTAATGTGTTCTTTAAAATATCCTCTACTACTTCATTGCAAAGTGTTTTGTTCACATTGAATTTCTCACATTGCTCTGAATGCCTCATGAGCCTCTATATCTCCATAAACTTCAATACCTTTCTTATCCTGCTCTCTTTTTTCCTCTATGAAGATTTTCCATAGTTTTACAAAGAATAATTTGCTCCTTTTTTTCCCTATATTCAAAGAATTCTATTTGTAACTATATATCTGTTCTGGCACATTAAATTGCTCAGAGAATGGTTTTCTCTAACTCTCCTCTGCATCCCTGTATTATATTCACCTACTAACAAGTGTGAAAAATTTGTTGAATGAGTAAATGAACAAATAAGTACATAAGCTCAGATCAAGACACAGCTAATCTGAGATCTGCAGACTTGGCTAAAGAAATGAGAAATAGGATATCTAAAAATGAGATTAAATAATGAATATGAATTTAACAATTTCATTTATCACAAATGGACAAATTTTTATACATTGTTGGGTTTTTGTAGTCACTTTAATTTTAGAATGCACAGAGAAGCTACACAATGAGGGGAAAAATGAAAATTTGAAAATTATACAGATATCATTGGCTTCTCAAGACTAATTTTTTCTTTTCTCCTGTGTAAAAAACAAAAGTATTTTATGCAAGCAAATTTAAAAACAATTATCATTTAAAAGATTAAAGGATTAAGCTTTGAGTCATCAAAACTATTCTTCAAAGGGGAAAGTCAGACTCACAAGTATGCATTTGTCAGAAAATAAGCTTATTTTTTAACACCTTGTTATAATGGTCTTTTAATTTTTAATTCCAATACATAATGTTACCATAGCTGATATCACATAGTTACATTTTAATTTTAACTCTTGAAATATAAAAAAACCTATTAGAATATGAATTATGTTTATATGTTCTACTGGCCAATGTAAGTAATCTATTTACTTTTATTACAATGTTTTATACACTGTATACATTCATATCAGCATTTCAATTACTTATTTAAGGCTATTGGCAATACAACCTACTTTTCACTTCTTCACTAGAAATTATATTCATCTGGGGGATTGCTGACATAAACACACTTGTACCAGACCTTCAACTAGCCTGATAAATGGTCCTTTTTTTTTTTTTAATCAGCTGGTACAAGTCAGGTGACAAATGATTTCCATTAGCTTCAGCAGAATGGAAACAAAACAAATCAATACAAATGATTTGCAGCAAATTTAGATCATAAATTTCCTTTGGCCTCTGTACATCATTTTAATACAGAAGCTTTTTCTTTTCATAGCAAGGGAAAAAATAATTAGAGAATTCAAAATCCTAGTTACAGTAACCTATCTCTGATTTAAGTTGAGACCATGTTAATGAACTATTAATTTTATCCAGTGGTACATAACAATATTATTTTAAAATATTACAAACACTAAATATGTTAGAAAATTAATTTCCAGAAAATTAATTTAACCTGCAAGTTGTGTATAAACCATAAACTGCTTATGTTTACAAAGTGAAATTTTTATTTCTATATTAAGACTCATTGATTAATTTTTTCTTTAGTTCTATTTCTTAAGCATTTTTAATAATTATTTTTTATTAAAAAATATCTTTACTTCTTTGTTTCATGGTGAAAAGATATGTTTTACCTTTGCATACCATATTTCAATAGTAGCAAATTATAGAGGAAAAAGAAAAGTAGGAGGAAATGTAGGCAGGAAAAGTACAAATCAAACAACAAAAAAGCAAATTAAGACTACTTTTCCTTTTGCCTGAATTATCTCTAAATAAAGCTGTAGAGGAATTTTTTAAAATCTATTGGATCACACCTATGATTACCAAGGGAATTTTGATAGTTAATAGTTATTTATTTATATGACTTTGTAGACCCATAAAGATCTGAGCATAAAACTGTTACTCAGACTACATGCACCAAGAACATCTTTCTGAATAATGTTCTTCCATAACCAGGGAAAATATATAAAGCCATTCATTGCACTCACAGGATTCCCTTCATTGCTGGTATGAAAAGGTAATTTCTACCTCAGCACGGAAAAGGTGGTTCAAACTCACCACTACTCATTGAGAGATTGCAAGAGGGCAATGCTGAGGATGCACTGGGCCTTCTTCTCCAGATGAACGTTATTTCTGTTCGTACAAGGCCAAAGGGAAAGCATCCCAGCTTCCATAGCCTTCCTGAAAGGCCAGTTAACCTTTCACAAGATTATCAAAACTTATTTTATCATTCAAATCACAGCAAGAGCTATAACTTTATCATTCTTTCACAGCAAGGGATAAAAGACAATTTGAGAAGGAAATAGAGAAACAAGCCTACAGTCTACTCGCTTTGTGATCAAAATAGCTTTAAAGGATTCAAGGTATTTTGTGGAGAGATTGTAAAGTGGAGTGAGGTCATGACTGGGTAAGACTGTATCTGTCAAGAGCAAATCTTATACAAAAGCTTCAAAATGCCCCAATTGTTCTTAGTAATTTGAGATAATTTCTCTAAGCTTGTCTTGTTTTTCAAGAAAGTTCTAGAATTCATTCTAAAACCTGAGTTTCAGTTTTAATTCCATTCTTTATTTTCTGTAAGATGTTGAAAACAATACAAGTGGTTAATCTTTAGGTTATGTGGAAATCAGAAAAATAATCTCCATTTTTTCTAGACCTTGATGCTTGTAAGCATCTGTTTTTCATCCTGTCCTAATGAATCCAGCTTGTGTAGCACAATATTAAGATTCATGGAATACAGAGCCACAAGAGCTGGATTCAAATCCAGACTTTCCAACTTAGTAGGTGTGTAATCCTGGAAAAGTTACTTAAATTCTCTGTGATGTTTCCTCAATTGCAAAATAGATACAACAGCCATACCTACCTAAAATAATTGTGGTGAGAATTAAAGGGGTTAATATAGAGAAGTGCTCATAACTGTACTGGTATCATGAGTTCTATGTATTATAGCAATTATTATTATTCCTTCTATTAGTTTTATCATTAATATTGGTATGTGTACACTAATAACAAATAGAATTCACAAAGGGAAGTTGAAGGTTTGGGAGATGGCAATAGAAACTTACAGGAGATATATATACATATATATGTAGATATATATGAGCTTTTTGCCAAGAGGAACATGCAATTGCCTTCCAGGCATTCACTGACATTTTTGAAGCACTGGAGAACTTCTTTTCGGTTCACCTGGGAAGGAAACCATTATGTAAAAATCCTGGCTTACTTGAGACTGCTACACCCAAGAGGACTAGTATAGGAACATTTTTCACCAGCTTCATCTGTGTTCCCAAGCAATAGTCAGCATTAACTATCATGAAAATCAGCCATATTCAGTCACTTGTCTACTACAAATAGCAGGTGACTGTAACCCAGCTGACATCAGACTGCAAATACACGAGATTCTCCCAGGGGAGATACCCAGCTAAAGATTTTTTAAACTACAAATACCATGAGAATAATAAATGGTTTGTCATTTGATGGCATTAAGTTTTGTGGATATTTATCATATAGTAATAGTAACTAGAACCACTTTGGCTCCATTCTGTTTTCCTGCCTTCTTTCCAAAAAGTCAACTTCAAGTTACCAACCTTTTATCTCCAGTCCTTTAGTTTTTCTGCCTGTTATCTACATCTGTGGCCCTCCAGCTAGGATATTTTCCTGAAACTGTATCCAATGTCTTGCTGCCAGAATTTGCAACAACAACAAAAAATAATGTAGCTAACCATTGGTTCATCTCTTGAGGCTAGCCTATTCTGGAATTGGGCCTTATGCCTTAATTATTTTGTCTATTGTTTTTAAGTAATTTTGATTAGTTCTCTTTTGTTTTAAGTATAATCTAACTTTTATGGTTGTTCTTACTGTTCAAAGTATTGAACAACAGCAAGCTACTCTTTCTTAGCCAGAAGCAAAATTATTCTTTGCTGTAAATAGTGGGAATTGGACTCTAAAGTCATTATTGACTCAATTTGATCATTATATACAAGCAACTAGATTTTGAATCATACTTGAATTGAAAAGGTTTTATATTGGGCCGAGGATTTAGCTTAGTGGTTTTGCTGCCTGCTGCGCAAGTACAAGGACCCGAGTTCAAAACCCGGTACCAAAAAAAAAAGGTTTTATATTAACCATAAATTATGCAGAAGTATTCTACTGCATAAAGCTTACATTTCAATGACTCTTTCTGAACACAACCTGTTTCGTTCAAAATTTCTCACTTTAGAAGAAATATGAAACCATTTCTTCCCCTCAAGTCCCTCTCCACATCTTTCCTTTCTTGGGGTTAGCTGATCTTCAGAATTGGAGCCAGAATTACATGTGTGCCCACCCAAAGTACTGCCTTGCCAGAGTCCTTAATTCTTCAGCATTTTCTGTAAACCACAACCTGAAATCAGTCAAATATTTTCCATTTTGCTTTTGCATTTGGAATTTCAAGAAAATTAGAGGTATTTATAGCTTTTAGCATGTACTAAGAGAGCAGGATTTTCAATGTTCTGCCAAATATTTGTTTTATTTATTCCATAAAATATTGGAAGTTCTAGATAATAAAATGTGTCAAGGAGAAAAAGTTACAAATATTTTGAAGGAAGAAACTTACCATTTTGCAAAATAATGTGACTGAGTTTGTATAAAATCAAGCAATAATAATATAATAATATCAATACTCAAATCAATATTACTTTTTTGAAAGGTAATAGGAGTAAATACACATTGCATTGGCCTATTTCAATAATAAACAGTTGAAACTTTAGTATTAAAATGCCATTTAAAATATTAGCAAAAAATATAAAATATCTAGAAAAAGCAGGCTCAAGTGACAAACCACCTATTTGGACTGTAGAAAACTGTATTTACAGAAATTTAACGAGACCTAAATTGAAAGAAAGTTGTATTATGGTTCAAGTTGTAAGATTTATTTTTAAAGATGACAATTTTATGCAAATATAGTTTCAAATTATAATTACTTTTAAAATTGTTGTCTAAATGATTTAATATATTTATGACAGCTGAAAGGTCAGAATTCACTAAGATTTCATTCTGGGATAATAATGTGGCAAGACTCGTTATATAGATGTAATGGCTAAATATAAATTTACAGTATTTGGGCTACTATTGGCAGTGTTGAAAGGACAAATTAGCCAAAGGAATTAAACTCATATACTCAAAATGGACCCTGCCTATGTGGGTACCTGATTTAAAACAACAGGAGAACCACAGAAAAGTGTAAGTGTATGATTTTAGTAAGTGGTAATGAGGCACTTAAATGTCTTTATTTGGAAAAAAAGGGAGAATAGAAGCCCCACTCATATTAAATATGGATCACATGGGTGTGGAATAATATCCAAAATGCAAATTCTTAGTGATCTGGAAGTTAATAAAAATGAATATATTTATAGCTTCGGCATATATACACATTTTAAATGTAACAAAAAGAAACACTGATTATAAAGTACAAAATTAAGTTTTGATGGTAAATTTTTGGTCAAAAATTAAAGTTTGAAATGATATCTAAAATATAACAAAGGACACAGAAACAGAAAATCTAAAGGATTACAAATGGTCCAATCACCTTCCAAAAATCTGTCTCTGAACACATGAGACTTTAGGGATGTATATGTCCAGGAGGAATGTGTTACGGGTAAACTCAGAGATATGGGCAAGTATATTCATAACATTAATCTTAACAGTCCTATACTAGAAACTATATAAAGTGAAAACTTTTGTATAAATTGTGATGTATTCATAAACTGAAATATTTTACGACAATCATAAGAAAATGAAACTACAGCCACACACAATAATTTGGGTTGATATCACAAGTATATTACTGAATAATAGAATCCAGGGCAAAATAATATATAATATTATTCCATTTATATGGTATTCAAAAATAGATCAAACAGCTATTTCATTTAGGCATGTATTAGTAGGTAGTAACTCTACAAAGAAAGTAGGAGAATGATTACCTTTTAATTGTGGGTAGTGATTTTCTTTAGAAAATAAAGGAGTAGTTTGTGACTATATGAGGTTTAGGGTGCTTATACTATTTTACAGCTTCACTGTGAAAGTAGTTACTGGGATATTCAGTATATAATTAATGTTTAGCTTTGCATTTAGATGGTACAGTTTTTTTGCATTTGTAAATTAAGTATAATGAAAGTCAATATATTGTCACTCAATTCTTTTATGTTTTGCATATTTTCTTTTATCAACTTTTGCTGACTTAATTTTATGTGAAAGTATAAGTAAACTTCATCAGAAAAGAAAAAAGGATAGAAACTATCTTGCTTCCCAGGGAAACTTCTCTTGGGAAAGGAAATTTCATGACAAATATTCACTGCTGGTTCAGTAAAGAGAGATCATGTTTAACTAGCTTTCTAAAATTATTTGAAATATTACATCCATAATAGATGATAGAAATTCAATGATGTAGTACCATTGTAGTTTTCTCCAGGCAAATAGCCATGTTACACATGAGAGATTAATGACTAAGATAACATGTTATTGAATAAAAGATTAGAAATAATGCTAGATAGAAAATTGACAGGAGCATGCCTTGTATCCAAGTCTAAAACCATGAAACCCTCCATTAGTGTTTTTTTTCCTGAAATATTCTAATTATAAGAAGCCAGCTACCCTGTCAGAACTGCTGAGACTTTGAAGACTACAGACATCAAGGAAGCCAAGACTCATTTAATTCTCTATCCTCAGGGCCACCCATTCAAAGCTTGTTAGAGTCCTCTTTCTTTTATCTCCTTCCTCTTGCCTTCTCTCTTTTTATGTGTCCTTTATTCAATCCTTTGTCTTCCTTTAAATACACATTTCCACCTCTCTGTTGGAAGTAGGAAAAAAGCAGCTTTCTAGCTAGAGGGAAACATTACTTAATAGGTAGCTAGAAAGTGTACTGTCATATTCTGAAGAGATTGTGAATAAAATCTTTGAAAGTAAAGGCCTCTATCTTATTTCTGAAATTCAAAAACTTAGAAACTTTGACAGAATTTGAATCATTTAAAAATATTTAGTAAAATTTCATTCATTATCATATGATTTTTTTTTTTTTCTTAGAAAAGGGAAGAGACACAGGTCATGCTCTCTTTAAGCATTTTGCATTAACAAAGGACAGGAAAGAACACCTGACTTGGCAATTGTCTGATGGAGATCTGCACACTCTTAATAGACACTGGAAACTTGTTTTTTTCAGAATTGTTCAGTTTATTGGTCTACAACTAGACCATTGCCAAATACCTTTTATCTTTGCTTCCAAGACTGATTTCTCAAGTCTTTTTAAGAACTCAAACACACAAACACATATTCACAAATACTATGAAAACTTTCTCAGTAAAAATATAACAAATATTATATTAATTTAGTCACAATATTAGAGACTGATACTAAAGATGAATTTATCTCATTAGAATCTTTTTGCATGTTTTGAATGAAACAACCTTAACCAGTGGAGCATAACACTGGGTTCCACAAACCCACCCCTTAATTTTCTACTGTAAATTTTTACTTTAGCATAATAGTAGCCACCTGTGAGTCTTGATATCTTTGGCTGAGGAATACAGAAAGCAATCTTTGTTTTTACCCACTTGATATGATGAATGGCAAAGTGTGTGCATCTGTGTAAAATTGTCAAGCCAGAATTTACACCCAGGATTTACACTCCACCTAATAGATTTTGCATATATTAACCAGAGTATAACAGAGAGTATAATATGCACACACCACTCTAGGATTTTTTTTAATGTAATACAAGCATATATTAACAAAGAAAATATAAAAACAGTTCTATGGAAAAATAATTTTTCAGAACAAAAATAACTAGAGAATAAAAATGGTAGATACACAGTGTATCATGATCTTAAATACATTTTCAAATGCTTATCTCTCACTCTTTTTTTAAATAAAAAAATTGTATTTACTTAGAAGAATTCAGAATATCAACAAAACAGCTGCAACTTTTTTTTTGCAATTAGAGTGGTATTCAGTTAACAGAACAACATTTCATATAAGCTGCATCAGAGACAACTGAAGATGAAAAACTACTGTCCCCATATATAACTAATTTGTTCTGTGAACCAAGAACCTGCTTTAAATTTCCATGCCAGTTTACAACCCCCATACTGTACCAGGCAAGGTTAGTAGCTATTGAAATACCACCAGGACAGGGCTATCTGAAGACACATTCAGTAGTGTGTTAATTATACAAAAAAAGACACTGTACTATTTAAAAACAAATCTTACACAACCTTACATTTCAATTTTTTTCTTTAAAAGGTGTGAGTTGTGTATGGGGAGATTAAATGCTTTATAGACAAGAAAAAAACCTGCTAGAACCAACTTATTCATCATCATCATCTTCTTCATGTTCATCCTCTCCATCTTCCTCCTCATCATCCTCTCCATCTTCCACATCTTCTTCCTCTTCCTTCTTTTTCTTACTTTTTTTCAGCCTTGGCAACTCCCTTTTTTGCTACATCAGGTTTTCCTTTAGCTCAGTAGACAGTGATGTCCTTTTCGTACTTTTGTTTCAGCTTGGCAGCCTTCTTCTCATAAGGCTGCTTGTCATCTGTTGCAGTATTATTCCTCATTTCTCCCAGTTTCTTTGCAACATCATCAATGGAGAGGCTAGGATGTTCTTTGATTTTTGGGTGATACTCAGAACAGAACAAGAAGAAGCTCAAAGGAGGCATCTTGGGTGCATTGGGATCCTTGAACTACTTTTTTGTTTCTCCTTTAGGGGGAATATAGGTTTTCATTTCTCTTTCATAACCGGCCTTGTCTGCCTTTTGCATGTCTTCAAATTTTCCTTTCTCTTTAGCAGATATGGTCTTCCACCTCTCTGAGCACTTCTTAGAAAACTCTGAGAAGTTAACGGAAGCATCTGGGTGTTTCTTCTTGTGCTCCTCTCGTCAAGTTTGCACCAAGAATGCATATGATGACACTTTGTCTCTCGGCTTCTTAGGATCTCCTTTGCCCATGTTTACTTGTTTTCCTCAGTGAGGCACAGAGTCGCCCAGTGCCCATCAGGCTCTCACTTGCCCCGGCACTGTCTCTATGGAGCTCAATGTACTGCAATGGCTGTGAGAGCAGGAGCCAGACGCAGCCTCCTCACTCTCTCAGCTCTGTAACCCTCTCTCTCTTTTTGCATAAAACATTTTAATTATTAACAAAATATTTCATATCTGGTAAAATTTTGGAGAATTCTTTTCTCTTTTACAATATCTATTATATATTTTGATCCTTATTTATACTTTCAGTCTCTCACACCAAAGAGACAATGCAATATTTATACATGTGTGTCACATTTATTTCACAAGTATGGTTTCAAGGTCCATCCCATTACCTATAAATGTCTCAAGTTTATCCTTCTTTATGGCTGAATAGTACTCCATTATATAAAAAAAATGGCTATTTGGCTTATTTCCAAGATTTAGCTATTACAAACTGTGCTAGTATAAACTTCTGTGGTACGGTGCTTTTAATTCTTTTTAGAATAACAGGGTCAGGAATTTGAGGAATTTCCATTTTGATTTCCACAGTGGTTGCACTAGTCTACACTCCCACCAACAGCAGAGAAGGGTTCTTCTTTTTCCCACAGCCCCATCACCATTTGTTGTTGGTTGATTTCTTGATAGTGGCCATTCTATTTGCTGTGAGATAGAATCTCAGCATTTCAATTTGCATCTCTCGAATGACCAGTGATTTTGAACATTTTGTCATGTATTTATTTACCATTTTTACTTCTTCATCTGAGAAATGTGTACTCATCTCAAATGCCCATTTTGGACTGGGTCTTTAAATTTGGGGGACTGATTCTTTCAATTATTTATATGTTCGTGTTACCAGTCCTTTGTCTAAGGAAGCACCAGCTACAGTGTTTTCCCTGTGCATTATCTCTTCACTCTGTTGGTAACTTATCTTGCTGGGCAAAGTTTTTTAATAAGATGAGATCTCATTTGTTGTTTAATAATATGAGATCCTATTTATTTTCAGTGCAGTCCTGGATTTTGTTCATGAAGTTTTTGCAACACCTAAGTCTTCAAGTGTTCTATTTTCTCTTGCATCAGATTTAGTGTTCCTGTTTTAATATTTAGATCTTTTATTATTTTTATTTTAGTTTAGTGCATGGTGAGAGACATGTGTCTAGTTTTAGTAATTAGCATGTGTAAAGCCAGTTTTTCCAGCACCATTTATTAAAGAATTTGTCTTTCATCCAGTATGTGTTCAGCCCTTTGTCAAAAAGATAAGGTGACTGAGTGTGTTTGGAGTTGTTTCTGCATCTTCTAATCTGTTCCACTGATCCTTGGGTCTTTTTTTTTTTTCCAATATCATGCTGTTTTTAATCACAGTATTTCTCTAGTATAATTTCAAGTCAAGGATTGTGATGCCCCCTGCCATCCTTTTGGTTTTCAGAATTGGTATTTTCAAAATGGTATTTTGATTGGGATTGCACTAAATCTGTATAACTATTTTGGGAGTATGGCTATTTTCACTATGTTGGTTCTTCCTATACATGAGCAAAGGATATCTTTCCATTTTCTAATATCCTCTTTGATCTCCTTTTAGAATACTGTAAGTTTCAATGTAATTTTACTTCCTTTGTAAGATTAATTTCTAAGCATTTCATTTTTTCAATGCTATTGTGAAAGGTGTTATTTCCCTAATTTCTTTCCCAGTGAGTTCATTAGTTATGTACAGGAATAGTATTGATTTTTAAATGTTCATTTTATATCAGCTATGCTACTGAATTGGTTATTAAATCTAGAAATGATTTTGGTGCAGTTTTGGGTGTATTTTATAGAGAGTGTCATATAATCTGCAAATAATGATAATTTATCTTCTTTTTATATCTTTATTACTATTATTTGTTTCTCTTGTCTAATTGCTGTGGCTAATGTTTCCAGAACTATATTGTATAGGAGTGGATAAAGTGAACATCTTTGTCTTGCTCCTGATTTTAGACTGAAAGCTTTCAGTTTTTGACCATTTATTATGATATTGGCTGCTGGTTTTTCATAGATAGCTTTTATCACGTTGAGATAGAGACTGTCTATTCCAATTTGGGGTAGAGTTTTTATCATGAATGTGTGTTGGAGTTTGTTGAGCATTTTTTCTGCATCTATTGAGATGACCGTATGGTTTTTGTCCTTGGTTCTATTAATATAGTATATTACATTTATTGACTTGCATATGTTGAATCATCCCTGCATCTCTGGGATGAATCCTACTTGGACATGGTGTATAATCTTCTTGATAACTTGATAACTGCATTCTATTTTCCAGTATATTATTGAGGATTTTTGTATCTAACTTCATTAGGAAGGTTGACCTGTAGTTTTCTTTTTGGTTGGGTCTTTCTCTGGGTTTGGTATTAAGGTAATATTTGCCTCCAGAAATCATTTTTGAGAGTATTGCTTCCCTTTTCTATTTCATTTAAGTATTTAAAGAATAGTGGCATTAAATCTTCTCTAAATTTCTTGTAGAATTCAGCAATGAAACTGTCAGGAGCTGGGCTTTTCTTTGTTGGTAAGTTTTTAATTACATTTTCAATTTCATTAACTGATACTGAGTTATTTAGAATTTTTATATCTTCTTGATTCAGCTTTACTGAATTCATATGTAATGTATCTAGGAATCTGTCCATTTCTTCTGTGTTTTCTATCTAATTAGAGTACAAGTTCTCAAAGTAGGTTTTGATGATCTTCTGGATTTCTACAGGATCTATCATGATTTCATTACCCTTTTCATTCCTAATTGTATGAATTTGAGTCTCTTCTTTCTTTTTTTTTAAATAAGGATGGCTAAGGGTTTGTCAAGTTTATTTTATCATTCTAAGAACAAACTCTTCAATTCACTGATTCTTTGTATTATTTTCTTAGTCTCAATTATATTAATTTCTTTGGGCTTGACTTTGTTCTTCTTTTGTTAGATGTTTGAGGTTCAACATTAGGTTATTTATTTGAGCTTGTTCTGTTTTCCTGATGTGAGAATTTACCACTATAAATTTTCCTCTTAGGACTGCTTTCATTGCATCCCATAAGTGCCAGTATGTTTTTTTCAGCATTGTCATTTAATTGTATATACTGTTTAATTTCTTTTTTAATTTCATCTGTGACCTATTGGTTGTTCAGGAGGGTGTTAATTTTCTTGTGTTTAAGGAGTTTTTATTGGTTTTTTTTCTGTGGATTTCCAATTTCATTGCACTTTGGTCAGATAATATGCATAAGATAATTTTTGTTGATATCCATTTTCATTGCACTATGGTGAGATAATATGCATGGGATAATTTCAATTCCTTTGAATTTACTTCAGCATAGTCTATGGGTTAGTATGTGGTCTATTTTGGAGAAGTTCCATGTTCAGCTGAGAAGAATGTGTATTCTGTTGTTGTAGTGTGGAACATTGTGTAGACATCCAGTAAGTCCATTTGTTCATAGGTTTGGTTCAATCCTGATATTTTTTGTTGAATTTTTGTCTAGTTGATCTGTCTATTTGTGACAGTGGGGTATTGACATCCCCTGTTACAATTGTACTAGTGCTTATTTGATTTTTCATGCTCATTGATATTGTTTTACATATTTGGGTGGACTGGTATTTGGTGCATGTAAATTTATGACTGTTATCCCTTCTTCTTGGATTGTTTCCTTGACAAGGATAGTGACATTCTTTGTCTCTCTTAATCAGTCTTGTCTTAAAATTCACTTTGTCTACAAATAGAATAGCTACCCCTGCTTTTTTTCTTTATTCCTGTTACATGGAGTACTGTTTTCCATTCTTTCTCTTTCAATTTATGAATTTCTTTTTTAGTTAAATGTGTTTCTCATATGCGGCATATTTTTGGATTTTTTTTTTATCCATTCTGCCAGTCTATTCCTTTTGATTGGTGAGTTGAGACTATTTACATTGATGTTTGTAACTGAAATGTACTGGTTTATCCTTGTCATATCACTTCCCTGTTCTTGAGTCCCTTCTGTTTCCCTTCTGTTTAATTGATTGACCTATCTAGTGGCTTCTTTCCATTGGTGTTCTTGGAATTGTGGTCTTCATTGTCTCTTTCTAAAATATCCTTCAGGGCATATTGTAGAGGTGGTTTAGTGGTCCTGAATTTTTTCAGTTGTTTTTGTCATGGAAGTATTGTATTTCTCCATCAAATTTGAAAGATAGTTTTGTAGAGTATATCAATCTGGGTTGGAGCTTGTTTACTTCAGTAACTGAAATACTTCACTCCAAGGTCTCTTTTATTTAAGGGTTTGCATTGAGAAGTCTGCTGTGATTGTAATGGGCTTTTCTTTATTAGTGATTTTTTTCTTTTCTCTAACAGCTTTTAATATTCTGTTCTTTTGCTGAATTGCTGGGATCTTGATAATTACATGCTTTGGTGTAGATTTATTTTGGTCATGGATAATTGGAGTCATGCCTTTATTTGTTTGTCAAATTCTTTTTCCAGGTTTGGGAAGTTTCCTGCTATTACTTCTTTGAATAGGCTTTTTATGGCATTTGCACTGTCTCTAGCTTCCTCATTGACTCGGAACAATCTTACATTATTTTTCTTTGCATCATCTTGAAGCTGTTGGAGTGATTTTTCATAGTTCCATGCCATTTTCAAGATATCTTTCTTTTCATGGTCGTTAATTTCCATCCTGCCTTCTAGATCAGAAATTCTGTCTTTGCCTTCAGTCAATCTATTGTGTATACTTTCAATGAAATTTTTAATCTCTTGGATGTCTGTTTGAAACTGTTCCATGGATTCCATTTCTATCCTATGTTGGGCATTCATGGTTTCCATTATTATCCTAAGTTCTTCTATTTTTTAATCTCTATTCATTGAGATTGTCCTTCATTTTGTACATCATTTCTTTTTTTAACCCAAGAGATTATTTTCTCTATAACCTCATTAGCTGGTGTTTTTTATTCCTATTATCATTTCTAAAATTTCAAGTGGATGACTTCTGATTTCCTTTACCTGATTGTCCCCTGGACTTGTCCTAGTTGGGCTGGAGGTCTGGGATTGAATTTTGCTTTTGCATATTGTCATTTTCTTTTTCTTTTTTTTTTGGTTTTGTTTTTGTTTTCTGTGCTGATGTTTGTAAATGTCTTATAACAGATAGCTTTATTACTAATATTGAGATTTCCCTAGAAAAATGTCTGTTCCACAGAGATGTCTTCTGGGTGTATGTGATTCTTGATCTTTCTGTCTGTTCTAAGGTCCTACTCACCCAATTTATTAAGGGTCAGAATTTTATGTTTATTTGGTTCACCACCCAATCCTTTGATACTGGAATATGGTGATGTTTATGGGCCCTAGAAAATCACAAGGTTGTCATATAAAGGAGAGCAACTGATTACAACAGGTATGACATCCTGGCTAAAGTGGTATAATTAGCAATATCAATAGCATCAAGTACAGCCTAGAAACTGACAAATTGTGGGAACTATTAATTTGGTACCTTTAGCAATAGGAGCAAGATCTACAGTTATATAACACAATCCAACATAAACCAGGAACTTGTTTGCAACAAATTTCTCCTTAGTGGAATGATTTTACCCTTGGGGGAGTTTTAAGAGAGATAGGGCACAAAACAGAGAGATAAATGAAGAGAAATGTAGTTGGGTTAAGTTTGGAGGACAGCAGATGATCACACAAGCTTTGGGAAACCAGAGAAGAGGGCAGGATAGAAAGCATGAAGGATAAAGCAAAAGATTATTATAATGAACCAGAAAAACAACACAATTTTCACTCACATGAAAATATCAAATCAATAGTGACAGGTGAGGAAACAGAAAAAGAAGATGAGTAGAACAAAATAAAAGCAAAGGTAAAAACCTAAATATAAAGGGGGGAAAAGCAGATAGAGAAAGAAACAAAGCCAACAAAGAAAAAAATTAAAAATAAAATTCCTCTGGAGTCCACAGTTATGTGGTAGTGTCCAAAGCAGGTAATGTCCCAAAACTGTGCTGTGTACCCCCACCAAGTCTGCAGTAGGTTTAGTACTGGGTACAGGAGGTTGATATTATGTTATGTGGGCCTAGTCTTTACCTAGCACTTTTTGGATTTCTCCCACAACCAAGTCTCCTTACACTGGGCTGCTGTGGTGCCCTTAGGCAAGGACAGCCTGGGGCTGCTCCCAGTCCCATGCATAGTTGGCTCCACTCAGTCTTTGCACAGCCTCTTCTGTTTCATTCCCACTGGCACTTCTCTGTCCCACTTGTCCCATGGCAGGGGTTTGGAATGGGAGCACTGTCAATGTTCCAAATACAGTCCAAGGCTGCTAGGTTCTGCTTCAATTTCCTCTCCTGTGGGTTAGTTGCCTGCCCCAGGCTGTTTAAATCCTGCCTGCATGCATCTGGACCTTTCTCTCAAGCCACTGGTCACCACTCCTTTCCTTGCCTCTGCTGTGCTGCAATCTCTAGCTTTGAGGTTGCTAGGGAAAGGAAAGAAACAAAAAAAGATAAAGAAAAGGTGCTGGTAGTCTGTCCCTCAGGGAGGGACCAGATTATTTCTGGTCACTCACCTCTTTGTTTGCCAGCAAAATTTGCTACCAGGGTTTGTGTGGAAGAAGGCAAAAGAGGTCAGAGACTTTTCCCCAAATCTTGAGTTAGGCACACTTTTTCAGTCTATCAGTCTCTTGGGGAATTCTCTGTATAGTTATTCTTGCTCAGCAGTGCTCCTGCTGCTGGTAGCCCTGTGGGTTGATGCACTGTTTTATGAAGTCCTGTGCCTATGTTTTATTTGATCTACTGGTCTCTTATTTCAGACTGATTTTGGATGTATAAAAGGGTGTGTGACTCTCCCTTTCTTCCAATTACCTGTATTTTTAGTTGATAGCTTTCTGAGTATTAATGTGGCTCCTCTTCCATTCAGCCAAGTTGAATTTAGGATTTTTTTTTTTTAATGTTTTCTTTTGATTTTTCTGGTAGAAGTAGCCCAATTCAGTAGAATGGCACTTGAAAACCCAGATTTGTAAGTTTTGGAGGGGGTCAAATGTGAATCAGATTACTAGTGCATGGAAGATGAATATGATCCACTATGGTAAAATGCATGTTTTCATAACAGAAGAGTGGTGTGGGTGGATGATGATGATGATGATGACTATGACATTGGGCATGTGAGCCAAAGTTCCTGTGACTGTGAAATGGAGCAAGTAAAGACTAATGCAGACATAGAGAATAAAGACCTCCTTGATTCAGATGACAAAGCAAACAGCAATGTGAGTACAGATTTAACTAGTTAAAATATTTAAAAATGGTCACTAGAGAAAATGGAATGATCCAATGTTAGAATAAGGTCCTAAAATATAGTAAAGGTCATGGCAGGCATGACATGTATTGGACAGAATGCCAGCACTCCCACTCGATATTGGAAATTGTAACAGATGAAATGCTACAAGATGCTGTAAAATACAAGAGGGCTAAAATACGAGTAAAATGTTCTGTATGTACCAATAGCCACATTTAAAAATGCATTTATTATGACATATCATTAATCAACTAAAAGCATGCCTAGGTCTGCTGTACTTACCAGGGCTTTCTGATAGCAATTACAAGAATGTAAAAGACATATAGAAAAATGATGAGTCAAAATATGGCATAAAGGGGCCAGGGATTTAGCTCAGTGGTTCTGGCTCCTGCCTCTCAAGTGCAAGGTCCTGAGTTCAATCTCCAGTACCAAAAAATATATATGCATAAAAATTCATGCCCATGTAGATGCAAAGATTTATTATGCTTTCAATTTATAAATTTCTCCTGGAACTCAGCCTTAAAGTCCTTATTCATATAGTAATAAACTAAATATTATTGTGAATAGACTTGTTGCTCCTATCTCCCAAACAAATTGGAACGTGACATTTATTACTTTACCAATTTCCAATTAATGTTACATTTGCTAACAAAGCACAAGTTGACCAGTACAGGAACTGTACACAGGAACAAAGCAGAAATTCCAAATGAAACATTTCAATTTCAAAAGAAAGATTTGTATAGTACAATTTCGGGGTTTCAAAAAGATTTACCCTGGGCTTGCATATGGCCAAAAAAAAAATCAAACTAGTACTGCTGATGTACATTGCACCATGATGGAAATATTGATAGGGAAACCTCAACAAAACAGAAGTCTGAGATGGAAATTTTCTGCAACAAAACCAATGATGGAGTAGATGTTTTTGACGCATTATGCAGCAATTATGATGTCACTCAAAACACAAAACATTGGCCAATGATTGTGTTTTACTCAATCTTAAACATGTGTGGCACAAGTAACTTGATAGTTTACAAAGAAAATGACAAGTGGAAAATACCATGGAGAAATATTCTTAGCAGATTTAAACTGGAACTCATAAGAGATCATTTACAGCAGAGGAAAAACAAAATGTTTCTGCCCAGGGAACTATCCAAAAAAATGTAGCACACACTAGTGAGCTGACAGGTGAACAGGTGTAGCATCCTAAATATCTACTTTAATAACAAGAAAACTAAAAAGATGTCATCTGGCCCCTACAAGAAAGACAGGAAAACAAAACAAACATGGTATCAGTGTAAGCGATACTTCTGTATGAAACATGCAGTTTTCATGTGTGAAAACTGTCATGGGTGTGGCAATTGAAGCAAAGATTATTTTGTAGTAGAGTTCTGTTTTTATTTTCATTATAGTTCACATAGGTTTTTATTTCTGATGTTATTTTTTAGGTTTTCTAATGAAGTAAACAGCTGATGTGAAAATTTTGATTTCTTTTCTAAGCACTCATTATATATTTGATATTTTATTTTACTGATTTCTTATTTCCCTACTAAATGCACATTGTAAAACCCAATAGGAAGCTCCTGACAGAGCAGGAAGAGAAGAGGGTCAACTAGAATAGCCTGCCACATAGGAAAGGAAAGCTAAGTACATGTATGTCAGTGTTAGTGAGATGTGTTCATGGAACATGCAGTTGTCATGTGTGAAGACTGCCTTGAGTGTGACAGTTGAAGCAAAGATTATTTTTGTTGTAGAATTGTTTGTCTTTTCATTGTAGTTCACATAAGTTATTATTTCTGATGTTATCTTTTAGGTTTTGTAAACAAGTACACAGCTGATTTGAAAATGTTGTTGTTTATTCTAAAGGCAAAATACCTATCAATTTAATATTTTATTTTATCTATATTTTATGTTCCTGTTAACTACAAATTATATAATATAATAAGAGAAAATCAGAAAGACCAGCAAGATGTCAAATATGTCCTACAAAATGGCCAGGAAGGCAAAACACTTGTGTCAATGTAAGCGATAGGTGTGTATGGAAAGAGCTGTTGTCATGTGTGAAGACTACCTTAGGTGTGGTAATTGAAGTAAAGATTATGTTTTTGGTAGAGTGCTATTGGTATTTTCACTGTAGTTGATATAGGAATTTATTTCTATTGTTCTTTTTTAGACTGTATATACCAGAAAACAGTCCATGCTGAAAATTTTGATGCTTTTTTATAAACACTCAATAAATATTACAAATTCAACACTTTATTTTTTGTGATTTTTTTCCTGTTAACTACTCATTATTTGTCCAGGGATTTAGCTCAGTGGTGCCAGTGCCTGCTTCACAAGCCCAAGGCCCTGAGTTCGATCCCCAGTACCAAAAAAAAAAGAGAGAGAGAGAGAGAAGTACTCATTATTTAATTTAATAAAACTCATAAAATTAAAATTGATAATTCATCAATAGAAATATTCTAAATAATAAACATTCATATGACACACCCATTTTTATGCCCCTTTATGACAAGATTAATGTTATGCTCCACAGATTTTAAATCATTTTAAATATTTCACTAATATATTATTTGCCTTTCTAGTATCTTTTTAATTTTGACAAAATGAGCTTATATTAGGAAACCAATCACACTCAAAAATATAAATTATCATTCTTAATAATTATTTAGCCTCATATGGTCCTGAAGCACTTCAAATATAGATAGTCTTAACTGGAATGTATCGAATATAATCTAAACATCATATTTCAAAAACTGATTGCAAAAAAGTAGACTGTGAAAATATAGTTAGTATATTATTAGCATTGAATGAATGCTGAAATAATATATGGGATATGACAGGCTGCATAAAATACTAAAATTCCTTTCTTTCAAATCTATCTTGGCTACTAGAAAAAATTAGAGTTACAGATGTGGCTAGAATCTTTAGAATATTATATTTCTAATAATACTATATTAAAATATCTGTCATTTTTTACAGTACTGGGAATTGAAAACAGGGCCACCACAATGAATATTTATTTTATTTTGAGGTAGGTCTCACTAAGTTACCAAGTGGTCCAGACTACGGTGAAACTTATCCTCCTGCCTTATCCTTCCAAAGTATACCACCACACTCAGACAAAAATTATTTTCTATGTGCTACATGTTGCAGTATCATATGTTGACCCACATTTTTAATTTTTATATTACTTTATTGATGTGTTTCTAAATTATTGTTATGAATTTTTTTTGCAAAAAAGCTAGTACTGTCAGAACTTTGTACAAAAATGGTGAATGTGTACACCATTTGTTAGAGATCTCTATTCAGTATGTTAGATTTTGACCTTTGTTATATTGATGTATGCTTCTTCCTTCTAGAATTAATTTACTAAGTTTAATCATGAAGGGTGTTTGACTTTATCAAAGGAATTTTCTTCATCTATTAAGGAGATCAATATATGATCTTTATGTTTCATTCTGTTGTGGTGTGTCATATTCTTTGCTTGCATCCTTAGGGTAAATAATACTTGGTCATGTTGAAAAATCTTTTTAATATACAGTTGGATTCAGTTAGTAGTTCTATTGAGGAATTTTGCATTCAAGTTTATCCAGGATATTGGCCTATAGTTTTCTATTTTTTGATGTTTCCTTGTCTGATGAAATAGTAATAGCTTTGAGTTTGTCAATGGTAAAGAAATATTTAGTAAATGAATTAATCAATTAATTTTAAAAGTATAATCCTATATTCAGATGTATAAACATTTTAAATCCAGGAAAAATGTCCTACTTCACTTAATGCAGCAGGTGGAATAAATTATTAAAATGAGTATTGCTAGGTATTGTATGTAAGTAGACAGAGAAAGCTTTCTAGATTTTTAACATCAGTGATTTTAATTATATTATTTAAACCTGATATGCAGTTGAACTGTAAATGTGAATTCACCAACTATGAGATTTGACAACAAATCTAGTAATGCATTATTGCCTAATTAAAATGAAGCTAATATCTCATCATTGAATACATATAAAAATTAAAACACAATTTAAGAGATCATTGTGGCTCTTTTAAGTATCATAATTGTTTTTGTATTTTTTAAAAAACAAACAATACCCATGAAATGAAGGCAAAATTATTTTATGTGCATTAGGAGTTTTTCCTTTAACCACTGCCATTTCACATCCATAGAATGGATTTTAAGGCATTTTGACCATCTTAAGTGTTTTTAGTATTGCTTTCATCTTCATAAGACCAGTCTATATTATCTCACTTTAACTGACTTGACGAGTTGTTGATTTTAGAACAGAGTGCAGGATATACCTATGACTGAGCTTATATTCTTGTGATGAAATGTTTAGTTATATGGTAGGGTAACTTGAAGACAGGAACGTCTAGGGAGATAAACTGGAACATGACATACATGGACAGATTAGAACCAATGAAAGAGATGTCAAATCACCATAGGAAACAGTTATATTGTAACTCCTTTAATCAGGAAATCATGTTAATACATGCTTTTGCTCACTAAACCTCATGTCATCCTCCTTGCACAGCAGGCACTCAAGGAATAGAGTTGACAGGCTAGAAACAAGCTTCAGAACTTTGAATTCATTTATCATGGTGATCTGAGGATTTACCTCAATATATTACATTTGCTTCTTGTTAAGATTTAATGCTATTCAACCATTCAAAAAAATTCACAGTTGCAACAATTCCCTAAGGAAGTATTCCTTCACAGAAGTAAATTTTTGCCTGATTATTTTTTTTTATTGTGATTCACATAAACAGACTGTGAAGGAGTTCTGTAGATATCTGTATCCTGTAGTTGTAAGTCCCTAAGAGATGCTTCTATAAATAGCCATACTTTAATCACAAGAATTTGGTGTGATTTCCTTTAAGTTTGACTGACTACAGGGCATGGTGTTGCACAACTGTAATCCCAGCACTCAGGAGGCTGAGGTAGGAAGATCACCATTATTTGGAGGATAGCTGGGGCTACATAGTGAGTTCAAGGCCAGCCTGAACTACAGAGCAAGACCCTGTCTCAAACCCCCCTCCCCAATTTTTTACCCACCTAATGAAAATAATATGGGAAAATTCTAGGAGAATAACTGATATACCTTAATTAATATTGATCATTACTGCATTCTGATATGTAGAATTTAAACACAAAGTAGGAAATTCAAGTTTTAAATATATTAAACACTGTGAATTTCCCTTATTCATAACAGTCATATAAATGCCTGTATAGAATAGCATCTTGCTGATATGCTAAGTAATGTATAGAATGTTAATTTATTTTAATTTTTTATTCTGTAATGTTAATGTATGTGTTCACTAAAGACAACAAAAGCCATAAGACCATAGCAAATGAATGTTTCGTGCAAGAATTCCTCATTGGTGACAGATATTCTATGACTTTTTCTAGGATTTGTGCACAGCACTATAAAAAGGAAATACAAGGTTACTGAGATCTGGTATCATTAGCTACTCTTGAACAAATATTTAATATCAACTGGCAGCCCTAACACTCTACTGATAATGTAGTATCATGCTAACTTATTTACAGATGAATGTTATTGTCTGCTCTTGCTATGTAATAAAACACCCTGAAATTCAATGGTTGAAAACAAGAATCCTTTAATAACTCACAATTCTGTGGCTTGTCAGTATGGGTGTTTAAGATAGTTGGGTGGTTTTTCTATTGGCATTGCTTGGGCTTACACATTCACCAAGAGTCATTAGTGGCTGATGTGTCCATCATGAACTAACTCACAGGTCTGAAGCATGGTGCTCACTATCACCTGTGGCGGGCTAACATGGGCTAATTCACCTGATGGTAGTCAAAGCTGTCACACTAGTAGCAAAGTCAGGCAAGCACCAAAACAGCACTGTTGAGTCTCTCTTTATGTCACACACAGTTACTTCTTCATCCAAAGCTAAATGTAAAGGGACTTCAGGCTTTCCAAGAGCACACATGTGCAGAGTTGTGACTAGACTGAGGGGTACTGCTATACTAATATGCAATTGTAGAGTAATGCCCCACTGATAAAATACAAGCAAAACAGATCTTAATATTGTCCTAGTTGAAACAAATAAATACATTAATACTTGCACTTCTATTAATTTATTAATAAATTCAAATATTTATTCATTTAATTCATATAAAAAGTAGAATTAAAAGGACCTAAATTCAAATACTAATAAAAATTTTATATTTGTTTCTTTCCTCATTTCAATTTTAATATTTAGAGCCAAATGATTCAGTTTATAGCAGAAAAAGCAGAAAAAGATATGGCTAGCCCTTGATAACTACTCTGGGTCTAAACACACAGATATATGAAGTTAAAAAGGACAAAGCCATAATAAAATACTGAAAGATAAATTATAAGAGACAGGACAGATGAAGGAATCTCAGTTTTAATGCACAATAACTTTCTATGCTATTCTCTAAGTTGCTATCCAATTAGAAATATCTCTTCACAAGAAGAGAATGGGAAAGCTTACAAAAAGACTAGGTTTGACAGAGCAATGAAAAAACATACTTGAGGAATAATTTCATACTTAGTATTTTAAAATAATAAAAGCCATTACACACCCTGCATAATAGAATAATAAAACACCTATAAAATGCAATAATAAGATATGAAAAGGATGAGAAAAAGTAATAAAAAAAGCTGGGCATGGTAGCACATGTCTGTAATCCTATAACTCTGGTAAGCTGAGGCAGGAAGATCACAAATTCAATTAAGCCCAACCTGGGCAATTCAGTAACTTACCTTGACACTGTGTCAAAACAAAACAATATATCAAT
>NW_004624915.1:1468383-1494173 GCF_000247695.1 Heterocephalus glaber
GCTGTCTTAGGAGCCAGGAATCAATGAAGCTCTATTGCTTTAAATAGCCTAAATTGAGATGAACTAGTAAGAGTTTTTTCAGATGGGCTGACTTCCCCTTGGTGAATGAAGGCCTCAAAGCATCTTAGGGCTAGCTAGAAACTGAAAATTTAAGATATTTAATACTTGTGTATGAGACTCTGTGCTGATGAATTATTTATTATTTTCAGTAAGCATATCTCAGAACCAGCTTCATTTGGTGTTTCTATTTATAAGAAAAGCAAATTTGAGGTCAGAGTTATTTGAGGAGATGTTAGCTGCCAATCTTTCAAGTGCTGGTTTCAACAAACAGCATTGTCCTGGTTCATTTACTATAGTCCATGGTGAAACATTTCCATTGTGTGCTGAGGGTGTGATTTGGCAACAAACCTTGAGTATGTCTAGGTGAATATTAATGAAGATTCCAGAAACTACTGTGTAAACCTGGGTGTAAATTTTATTAACATACAAGGATTTATATATATGGCCATGCATGTAGCATGACAAGTACATTATTTCCTACAAAATTAGCAGTTGAGGTTGTTTGTGTAGTAAAGAACCATAATAAAGGAGTAAATATAAAAAATTGATCAACTAAAAAATCTTGAGAAACTCTTCTGGCACAGGAGTAGCCCTGCCAATAAGAATGTAATAAATGCTCCTCAGCACTTAACAGACATAATACTTCTGGTCTTAGCTATTTGTGACTGACCCCAAGGACCTATAAATGACAGGAGGTATGGTAAACAGGACACAGAAGAAAGGCACTTCATCGCTGTTTTTCCAAATGTAATGCGCACATTATTGGTGGTACACAAGACAATTGTAGGAGACAAAATCCATGTGGCATATGTAAGTAACTCAGGTTAGAATATAAGTAACTCCTTATTTAAGTTATAAATAGAATATTTCTTTTGGTAAAATATGTAAAGACTGAATATATATACATCATATATATTATATATACATCATATATATTATATATATATGATATAGTTCAGTGTAAAGACCCTGAGTTCAATACCTAGTGCTAAAAACAAGCAAAATTAACAAAAACAATTTATAACCCAAAATGCAGTAAAACTTGGAATTGAAGGAAACTTGTTCTGCAAGATAACCAAACATTTCTAATTTATTTTAACTTGATAAACAACTGATCTCTTGCATTACAAGTAGTATATGACAATATGACACTGAATGTCTCTGTCTCTCTCTCTCTCTCCCTCTCTCTTCCTTTCTCCCTCCCTGTGTCTCATCGTGGGAATGTGGGTGATTATCTCCCAATAGCAAGGGGTTATGGAGGAAATTTCATCTACAGAGGAAGAGGAGAAAAAGACAGAAGAATCCCTCACTTCAAATATTATTAGACAGATGTGTAAGATATGGGAAACTGCAAGATTCTGTACAAAAGCACCACTGGAATAAGGCTGCAATCAGTGAATCTGTTGAACAACAATCCAACGTCATATTTCTGCAAAATCCTCAAAAGGAGGCAAAAGCTAGCGTCATTGGTTAGTTTCCTTGTTAAAATTGCAGGAAGAGAAAGACTCCATTGAGCCAATAGATAGCACTGATTCCCTTAGTGCTAGTGAGTACCATTCTACACAATAATTCCTCCTCTCTCTTGTTTCCTTTACTACAGCCACAAAGGTTTCCAAAGGTAAGTGCATGTTAATTTATTTTTCTCTATATTTTGTATTTTCTTTATTATTTTGTATTAAGTATTGTAATAATTTTTATATGAATGTTTTTGGGTATGGAACAAATCATCTAAGTTTCCATTATTTCTTATGGAAAAGTTCACTTTGATATATAAGGGCTTTGTATTACTAACAAATTAATTATGCTCACAAACCAAGGTATCAATGTATATGGAATTAGTTTTATGTCACAGCTGTCAATTATTTCAATTTAGTCATTGGCTTTGGCCCACACATTAATAGGTTACCTATCAGAATAGGTCAGTCTATTAAGGCTCCATATACTCTTGCTAAAAAGTTACTAAACACGTAAATTAGAAAACAGATGGAATTACATTTATATTCAAAGCTAAAATATGTTGTAATGATTCAAATCAAGCAGAAATGTTTATTTAATATGAATATTAGGATAATCAATTTAATAATAGCTTGACTTTCTGGGTACATATATCTATGAAGAAAATATAGTAGATGTTTTAGGTATATCAGGCATGATGTTACTTATGTCTTTCCTATTTCTAGGTAAAATTTGTTTCTCAAATATCATTAAGTAAATTTTAACTTGACTTTCAAGCCAAATTATTAGTTTTCCTAGTATATCTGTTTCCTTTGCCCTGCTGAAGAATTACTCAAAATGTAACTCTAAGTTATCAAGCTTAGAAAATTGAAATGGAAATTTAGATGTAGGCTGTTTTCACCACAGTTAGCAAGCATGCAATTGCAATTGACTGCTCAGCAGCAAACATTACTTCAGCCTGAAGGCCTTTTGAATTTTTGTTAAGCAACTCACGTAAATGATTAAAGCATTTGGCAAAGCTATCTTTTCTTTCCTCCATAAATAAAAGAAATGTTAGTAGTATTTAACTTTGACCTAGAAACACAATACTCTTCTCACTGCAAAATGTCAGCCACATTTATGAAGTTTAGGATAGATATATCATATCAGCCTTGCATAGTATTTTTTTTTTTTGGTACCAGGGATCGAACTCAGGTCCTTGTGCTTGCGAGGCAGGCAGCAGAGCCACTGAGCTAAATCCCTGGCCCTGCATTGTATTTTTTTAATTGAAGAGAAAAACAGTAAGAGGCACTGGGTTGTAAGCAAAGACAATGGAGTATTTAAGGAAAAAAGTACAGTCACTTCCATAAATAGAAAAGGCAAGGTACATAGCAAGGATATAGAGCACAGAGAAGTATAAAGGCATTCTGAAGAGGTAGGAGTAAGGCTCAGAGTGTTCTGATCATTTCTTTATATATTTGTTGCATTGTTTCTCTGTGTTTGCTATATTGTTTAGGTTTATTGGACTAGATGGTGCTGATTACAGTGAAGCTGTACCTGTACAGTGAATTGTTACCTCTGAGGAGGCTCCAGTCCTACCCATAGTGCCTCCATCTTGGGGCCTATTTTCTACAAACTCAACCCTCCACCACAAGTCTGGTTTGCTTCATCCCTGTTCTGACTCTATCTTGGGCCATGTCTCTTTCTAACTACCTATCAATTTCTACCTAACTTGGCTATCTGCAATACTATGACATGAAATATTTCAGAAGATTTGAGATATTTGCAAACATCAAAAAATTAGATTTGCTATTAAAATTCCCAGAATATTGATGTATCAAGACTCCTGATATTATACTAAATCCTTAGGAAATTTGTAGAATTTTAAATAATTGGTTATTCAACTTTGCTTTACATAGTGACACTAAATATAGCCATATATTTGGTAATTTTGATCACTTCCTAAATACATTCATGAAAGAGAACTTCCACAACTGTGTCAGAAAGTGGTGAGAATAATGGCATAAAAGTGTTTAATAGCTGGGGATATTTTGAGGAAATTAATCCAATGTATTTTTTACTGTAATAATTTTTTAAAAATTTTAAACACTTGCTATATATTTTGATCATACCTGATCTCTGTGTGTGAATATGTGTGTGCACATATGCACACAAATGTGTAATTTTGAAGTGTTCAGAGATGTCTTATTTCTCTACAGGACATTAGCTAAAGTGTCACTAGTTATGTGACATTTAAGAAAGACAGAATTCAAAGTTTAAAAGAGTTTAGCTACAGGTGTAATTTGGGAAGGTTTTAGCATGTAGACAGTAGTTAGAAATGTGAGATTGAGTGAGATAATTAAAAGATGCATAAAAATAGCACTAAGGTCATAAAATATTTAGAAGAAAGACAAATATGAAGAAATCATTTAAGGAGACTGAAAAGGATCAGTGATTGCATTAGAAATAGAGTACTAAGAGAGTAGAATCTCTGAAGTCAAGCAGTAGAAAATAAAGTACAAGGAGATAAGGACTGAGATTTAACAATTTGTGATATTTGGAAGTAGTACTTGAACTCTCCACCCTCTCTCAGAATTGGAATTATATTTCCTATGTTCTATGCAGCATAACTTTACACTACTTTCTCACAGTGGGTGAAATTTATTTTCTCACCACAACTAATGGCTGGGCTTGCAGATGTTTCTTGCTTCAGTAAATGGAATATTAGTAAATATGATATAAAAATATGCCACAAAGATTTGCACAATTGATTTGATCTCTCTCATTCCTGCTATTTATCCTGACAAAAGTATTCTACCATTCACTCTGAGGAAAAAAATATGCTATGAATAGCACCTACCTGGAGATAGTGAGGAAAGCACACAATGCCACTAAGATTCTGAGGTTGTTTGTTATGCAGCTTTCATTTGGCAATGGCTGGATAATTCAGTGTTGCATTTTGCAGTTTAAAGTCATTAAAACTATTTTGCCGATGATATTTCAGAAGAGTCACTGGAATAAGCTTTGACTATGGGAGATTGAAAAATGGGAGGGAAATGGAGAAAGGTATACAGAAATAATATGAATTAGGATAGCAATGTGGTGTAAAAAGTTTTTAAAATTTCTTTTGCATTCTAAAAACTCATCTTTATGGGCTTTCATAATTTTAACTTTAAACAATATTTTTGTTTCTCAAGCAAGAATACATACACAGATAAAACCAAAAATATAAACATGTCTTGATTTGATCTACATCAGCTAAAACTGAACCCTGAGAATGAGGAAAATTTCTAAGACTCAAAACTGCAGTATACCACTAGCAAGATAATCTCTGTAATCTTTCATTATTTTCTTCACTTAGTTAAATGGAATGCCACTAGGGAGAAAAGAAATTCACCAACACCCTTTTTATACCACTTCTGGGAATATCTTAAATTTAGATCAAGTATTCTTGCCTAAATGTGTGTTAAGGGGGTTAATTAACATGAAATTATATTTCACACATATATTAAGTATGAAGTGCATGCACAAACACCTTGAGCTCCTTGCTTTATAAAATTCATTTGCCAGACATACAAAAATGGTAGTGTTTAACTTTTCTTAAGCAAATATGCAATTTATGTGGGAATTTAGAGATGCTAAGTCTCACAAGTGATCAAATCTCCTGTTTATCTGCACTACAAAGAAAAAAAAAGAGTAAAAACAAACAAACAAAAATCTCTGTTTTCAGTTTGGCATTTCTACCTCATCTCCTTGATTATATGGAGATTTGCTCTCCAAATGTCCTTTGTCCTCAGAGTCCTCAGAATGCTGATAGTTTGGGCATGGATCCTTTTTCAGGGATGTATGGTTCAAAACCACTGAAATCACCTAGGCAGAAGAAAATTATCATTCCTGGGAAGAAAACTTATTTGTTTGGCTTGAAATTGTTAAAGTTTTTCTTACCCTCATATTCTTTGTTGTTTCTACTTTTTAAAAAGAAAACGTTTTCATCTTTCCTCTGACATTTGAATATAGATGATAGTCAAAGATTGATAATATGAGCTATCTTATCTGTCTCACAAAATCATTTTAAAAATTTGTTAATTCTTAAAGGATAACAGATCAGGTACCCCTTTATTTTGTACATGTATTATTTTTCAGTTTCATCTCAGGTGATTGAATTGAACTTTATCTCAGAGTACTATAATGCTCCATCATACATTTAAAAATATTTGCCAAGCATATTGGTTAACTAGGTAATGCAATTCAGTTGTTATTTTGGTCAGATAAAAAGCATTTCAGAAGAGACCATGACTGAACCAAGACCTGGTTCATAAAAAAGTGTCAGCCAAATAAACTCTGGGGAAAACATTGAAAGCAAAAATGAGAACAAATAGAAATACCATGAGAAACAAATGACCTTGGTAGGTGTTAGATAAGGAAATTTACATTAACAGAATGTAGTGAAAATGGAAACAATATAAAATCAGAAAAATAAACAGAGATCAAGTCATGAATAGAGATGGTTTTCCTTTGAAAAAAATGAAAAATTTCATTTGGTAATCTTGATAATGTTTGAAATAATAAATTAACCTCCTGAAAAGTGTGGAAATGATCTGTAAGAAGAGATAGAACATTGGGAAAGTAAATTGGGCTTGCTAAATTACTGTAGACCTTAAAGATTGCTTCTATAACCAAAACTGAAATAAATAAAATAAAAACAATAACTGGGGAGAGTAAGCCTTTGTTATGGAGAAAGTTAGTAGCATATCCTAACTGAGCCAAAATGGAGTCTTTACTGGATCTTACCATGAGAATCTGGTGGGACACTGAGAGATAAAACTCTAAAGAAGTGAAATCCCACTAAGAATGGAGCCCATGAGTTTCTCATTCTCAGGCCAGTGGATACTTAGCCTTTAACAATTGGGGAAATGATCGTTTAATTGTTGCCAGTTGAAAGTCCCAGTCACTTCGGTCAGCCTTAAAATGTCAGATTCCTGTTGAGTATTAGAAGAACCACTGCTTTAAGCTTGCTTTGGATCTTCATATTGTAAAGATAGGAATGGCAACTTTTAAGTTTTCCATGAAGGAACTGACACTGAAAGTTCATTTCCTGTCTATTTTTTATTCCATAAGCTAATATCTCTTTACATATACTTCGGTTGAGGTCAATGGGCTGAAGGGAGGCCCAGTCAGGTGAGGTTCCCAAAGAACACAGCATGCATGGAGCAGACATCACAAGAAAGCAAGAACAAACTTTATTTTTCAGCACAGCACTTATAGTAGTTTTTTATCAGTTTACTGAGACATAGTAAGACAGAACATTCTGGGTGACCTTGCAGGCCATGTGGTCCATGCATGGCTGTCTATGCTGATTCATTATTATACCATGAACCCCCATCATGCACCTGTGCTAAATGACAGGTTTATGTCTTCAGGTGCCCTCAGATTCCCTCAGACTCTGGACTCTGACACATCTCACAGAGGCCCCCTATATCCCATCCTTTCAAAGATCAAAGGGCGGCTGCTTCTTGTGAATGCCCACAAGGTTACCACTTGTGCCCAGAGCCCAGAAAAGCAATACAAGTAACACCACATGACCAACAACCCCATTGCTATTGCAGCACTTCCAAGAGCCACACTAGTGGATTTCCACCATTGGGTCAGGGGGTCTTGTTGCAAGGCCTGGATGGTGGACACTTTCATGTCCATCTCTTATAAGGACTCTTTTACTTGTTCTTGGTGATCAGGAATAAAAACACAGCATTTTACATGTAGGAGAACACAAGTGCCTCCTGTAAGACTGAGGACCTTATCAAACACTCCAAGGAGCTGACTAGTGAAGCACACCCAGGGATTTCAGTGGTGTCTTTAGAATGTAAGACCAAGAGCCTTATCAAATGCTCTGAGGAGCTGACTACAGGGAAGAACACCTGGGAAGGAACACACCAGACAAGTTGGAAAATAAAACAGACCTTTATTAGTCTGGCCAGATGGCACTCTCAAAGCAAAATAGCTTAGAGAAGTAGCTAGCTCAGAGTCCGAGGCTGTTTTATAGGGGGTTGAGGGGGAAGTTAACATATAGAATTAAAGAAAAGGGAACAAAGGTTAGTGGTTGACTGTCATGTGTTGATGGTCAGCAGACATTTGCAGCTTGTTCTAAAAATTGTGGTGCCCAGAACTGATGTTCCGGGCAAACAAGGAGTTGAGTAGTTTACTTTGGGACTTTAGGTCTGTTATAGATTTTTGTCTAGTGTCTCAAAACTAACAAGCATCTTTAACTATTAACTCACATTTAATCACAATGGGGCTGGAGAAAAGGAACAAAGGTTATGTAGTCCCACATTTGTCACTGATTTTTGGAACTTAAGTAATCTTACGTACAAATGTAGGTATCTATTGCATATAACAACATGACAATAATAAGCATGTACACACAACTATGATGACAAGAAAAAGTTGTTTTAACCATTGTAGGTTGGGCAACCACGAAGTTAACCATTTGAACAAGTCTTTGTCATCTTTATTATATATTTTTTTAGCCAGATCTTTTAATTGTTTTACCTTTTTTTTGATCTTTGGACCATTATTGGTAAGATTGAAACAACACATATTTTTTATTTTTTTATAACCTTGGTGGTGGAGGAGCAACAAATAGTCTATTGTTGTTCTATTATCTAAGATTGTCTGTCTCTGTTTTTGTAACTCTTGGTTAATTAATGTCAAGGCTGATGAGGTAGCATTTAACCCTTTGACCACCTTGTAAGCTAATTTTTGTACTGTCTTTTTAGCATGGACTCTTATAGAAGGCAGGGCAACAAAAGATGTTATCATGGTTATTACTTTAGTATCTGTTAACAGACCTATGTCATCATCGTAACCTGGTGCAGTGTAAGGTGACCAACGTTTAGTTCTGTTAGGCACAATCAAATCAGTTTTGTCTGGCAACACTACAGCTAGATGACTCAAACAGCAACAGGTTTTGGTTAAATTTGTTGGAATATAATTAAAGGTTATTTCTTTACAGGTATAAAACCATCTTATGGGCAGGGAGATATGGCAATTGTTATACACAATTTTTTGTTTTATGTGGCAGGACATCTCTGTTGACTGTTTTATCTTCAGACATTTGTTTGCACAATTTTCATACATAGCACATTCAGTTTTGTTTGACATAATTACCTTGCGTGTATATAATTTGACAGCATTTTTAGGTTTACGGCAGGTGTCATGTCCCCAATTATAACTATCTAGGTAAGATTTTGGGGGGGGGGGTGTCTTTAAATAGGGTATAGGGTCGTATTAACTCTAAAGAGGTGTATACCAGAATGAGACAGCTTTTTAGCACATAATGGAAATTTACATCAACATTTAAGCAGAATTCAGACAAGTTAAGCAAGTTTGTCAATTGAATCTATACATTTTTTGTGTAATCTAGTCTTTTGGGGGGCAATAATGTCAGTGTCCCAGAGAATATTATCATTAAGGTGAAACATCTCTAACCCGTTCCAGTCTTAGCTTTTGGTCGCCTGGTTGGCTGATAACCTTTCATTTGTCCTTCTTGATGTCTGTGGGGGGTCCTGTTTTTAGATGGTTGTGATGTATCTAGGCAGAATGTCTAGCCACCTTCACCACCAAGGGAGTTGACAGGACAACAGGAACCAGTCCCTTCCAAATAGGTTTCAGGGTCTTGGAATCAAACCTGTGAATAAAAACCAAATCTTTCAGCTTGTAGGGTAAAGGTTGTAAAGATTTTTCATTTGGACTAATTTTTTTTTGTAATGTCTCATGTAGCTCTGACTGAAGTTGATGAACTGTCTTTAAGGTTTTAAGGAGTCGAAGGTGGGAAAATTTTATTTTTAATTTTACATCTATTAATGGAATGATTGGGGAGATCATCTATTAACAATCTGGAAGGGGGACAGATTGAGGGGAGGCTTGGGAGTGCACTTCATTCGGAGGAGGGCAAAAGGGAGAAGCTCTATCCAACCTAGTTTAGTTTCTAAGCATAATTTAGTCAGAATCTTTTTTAAAGTTTGATTTGTTCTTTTTACTTGTCTTGAACTTTGAGGCCTATAGGCACAGTGTAGATTTCACTTTATTTTAAGGATATTACTAATTAACTTAGATATCTTAGCCGTAAAGGCTGGACCATTGTCAGACCCCAGAGCTAAGGGCAAACCAAAACGGGGAACTATTTTTGTCAGGAGCCTTTTAACTGTTATTTTTGTTGTCTCTTTTTTAGTGGGGTATGTTTTTATCCATCCTGAAAATGTATCTACAAAAACTAGCAGGTATTTGTACCCATACATGTCTGGCTTTATTTTAGTAAAGTCCAACTCTCAATGTTCTCTTGGAGTTAGTCTTTTGTGTCGGACCCCAGGGGGCCAGGTTACCCAATTAGCATTTACCTTGAGGCAGGTGGGGCATCGTCTCACCATGTCCTGGGCCTTTTGGGCTAATCTCTGGCTGACGAAATGGGGTCCTAAGGCAGCCATCATCTTTTTTTTACTGAGGTGGGTGGACTCATATAGTTTTTGCAGCAACGTGTCTGTTATAGCGGCTGGGAGCACTACCTTTTTTTTTTAGTCATCCACCACCCATGTCTTTCTCAAGTCTAGTGTCTCTTGTTTATTTTCATTATCTCTTTGTCTGTATATTTAGGTTTTTCTGGGAGCACCAGTGTGGGAAGCAGAACCATTTGCTTCCCCATTGATTTTTGGGCGGCTTGTCTTGTTGTCTGATCAGCAGCATTATTACCAATCACCTTGGGGCTTGACCCCTTTTGGTGTCCACGGCAATGGATGATAATAACCTCTCGGGGCAACCAGATGGCTTGTAATAGTGTCAATATCTCAGTCTTATTTTTAATTTTTTTTTCTTCAGAGGTTAGCAGCCCTCTGTTTTGATAAATCTCTCCATGTACATGGGCGGTGGCAAAAGCATAATGGCTATCGGTGAATATATTTATCTTTTTTTTTTTCTAATTCTAGAGCCTTAGTTAAAGCAATCAGCTCAGCCCTCTGTGTTGATGTTCCTTGAGGTAGCCCCTGTTTTCACTTTACCTGTTGGTCTTGGTTGACCACCACCGCTCCAGCATACCGCACACCATCACAAACGAAACTGTACCCATCAGTATAGAACGTTATCTCTGCGTGGGGGAGGGCCTGGTCCGTCAAGTCCGGACGTCCTCCCCTTGAGTTTTTAAGAGTCTCGAGGCAATCATGGATGGGCATTTGTTTGTCAGATTCTGGGAGTAGAGTAGCCGGATTGAGGCCAGAGGAGGTGGCAAACTTAATGTGTGGCTGTTCTAATAAGAGTCCTTGATATTGTAACAGTCTGGCATTAGACAGCCATTTGTTAGGTGAGCTATTCAACAAGGGCTCAATGGCATGGGGAGTGATCAAAGTTAAATCTTGTCCAAAGGTCAATTTGTCAGCCTCTCAGGTTAAAGCAGCTGCTGCTGCTATTGTCCTCAAACAATTGGGCCACCCTCAGGCCACTGGGTGGAGCTTCTTGGAGAGGTATGTCACAGGCCGCTTCCATGGCCCCAAAAGCTGAGTAATCACTTCCTTAGCCACCCCATTTTTTTCTGTCACATACAAGGTAAAGGGTTTGCTTAAGTCTGGCAATGCCAGGGCTGGTGCCGATGTAAGTGTAGTCTTAAGCAATTGAAATGTCTGCTGGCAAGCCTCAGTCCATTCAAGGGGTGTATTTCTTCTTGCAGTGGCCTCATGTAGGGGTTTGGCAATCTCAGCAAAGCCAGGAATCCAAATCCTGTAATAGCCAACTACTCCTAGGAACTCTCGCACCTGTTTCTTTGAGCCTGGCTTCGGAATCTGGAGAATGGTGGATACTCTCCATTCTGCCAGCCTCTTCTTTTTTTTAAGAATATAGCCCAAGTAGGTTACCTTGGTCCAGCAGAGTTGAGCTTTCTTTTAGGACACCCGATATCTCAGTTCCTGGAGGGCTTTTAGGAGGCCCTCGGTGGCTATAATGTATTCTTTATCGGTTGAAGTCGCTACCAGGAGGTCATCAACATACTGAAGAATAGTTGCCTGGGGAAACACTGTTTTTACCTCTTGTACATCTTTGTTGAGAGCTTCCCCAAACAGAGTGGGGGAGTTTTTGAATCTCTGCAGCAGCCAGGTCCATGTCAGCTGTCCGGTTGTTCTGGTGTCTGGGTCAGTCTATTTGAAGGCAAAGAGGGGCTGGCTCACAGGTGCTAGAGTCAGGCTGAAAAATGTATCTTTAAGGTCTAATACTGAGTACCACACATGACCGGGAGGGATGAGACTCAACAGAGTATAGGGGTTTGGCACTGTTGGGTGAATGGTCTCCACCCGGCTGTTTACTTCCTGCAAATCTTGTACCGGTCTGAAGTCTGAGGTGCCAGGCTTCCTCACAGGAAGCAGGGGTGTATTTCAGGCTGACTGGCAAGGGACCAGGATGCCAGCTTCCTGGAGTTGGTGGATGTGTTTGGATATCCCTACCTTGGCCTCCAACCGAAGAGGGTACTGCCGCACACAGGTGGGGGTGGCAGAGGCTAACAGTTGAGCCACCACTGGGGCATGGTGTTTGGCCAATCTGGGTGAATTGGTTTTAGCCCATACTAGGGGAAACTTTTTTTGAAGGTAGTCCCATTTTTGTTCAGGAGGTTTTGCGCCCTCTTTTAGCAGCTTAAATTCATCTTTAAGGGGAACTGTTACCATAATGGCAGAGGGTGGCTTGAGTTCCAGAGTCCCTCTTTCAGGCTCAAAGGAAATAACAGCCCCCATTTTTTGTAGTAGGTCTCTTCTCAACCATGGGTATGGGCACTCCGGGATAACTAAGAAGGAATGAGTAACAGTGTCCTTTTCCAGATTTATAGTTTGTTTAGTGGTCCAAGGGTAAGAGGCCAACTGTCTTGTGGCCCTGGTAATGGAGGACTTTAGGGAAGAAAGGGTTCCAAGGGGGATCTTTAGGACAGAATGGGCCATGCCAGTATCCACAAGGAATTGGACATCTGATTTTTCTATTTTTAAAGTCACCATAGGCTCATTAGGGTCAAGCAGCCGTGAGCCTCGGCCCCATCAATCTATTTACCTATCAAGAAAGCTCTATCGCTTTTTTTTTTTAACTTTTTATAATCTCTCTTGTAATGGCCCTTTTCTTTGTAATATGTACATTGATCTTTTTTTAACAAAGGCCATATTTTATTTTTATTTATTTATTTATTTTTTTGTATTTCTTTTGGATAAAACCTCCATCTGTCAAGGCTGTAATGTTCTCCCTTTTTATCTTTTTAGCCATTTTATCTTTAAAAGGATCTCTATTGTTAAACACCTTTATTGTCACACTCATCAACTTTTTAAAATGTTTTTTCAAATCCTTCTATCCGCTGTAGTTTCTTTCTAATATCTGGGGCCGACTGAGTAACAAAAGCCAAATTAATTGCCTGTCGATTTGCAGGGGCATCTGGGTCAATTGGAGTATATGTACGGTATGTTTTTAACAGATGCTCCAGAAAGGCAGAAGGGGATTTTTTAGGTCCTTGAAGGACCTTGCTTACCTTGCTCAAGTTGATAGGCTTTCGAGCAGCTCCCCTCAAGCCGGCTAGGAGATGTTGACAGTAGTTTTGGAGAGCTTCTCTCCCCCCGAGGAATTGGCTTGCCACGGGGGACAGGTGGACGGAAGTTGTGCCTCAATACGGGCCAGCTGTTGTTCATCGAGGGGGCCCTCTGTTTCCCCTAACACCGACCTTATGGCTTGCCCTTGGATCCTTTTTCTTTCCTTGGAGGTAAAAAGAGTTTGGAGAAGTTATTGACAACCATCCCAGGTTGGGTCATGGGTATGAAAAACAGATTCTAGGAGGGAGATCAAAGCCTGGATTTTTTCTGAAAAAGGGGGATTTTGATGTTTCTAATTATACAGATCACTGGTAGAGAAAGGGATATAGACATAATGACCCTGTTCTACTTCCCTAAGAGGCAGAAGAGGAACTGAACTAGTCCCTTCAGTGAGAGCTCCATGGGAACCATAAGTGGCCCCTGTTTGCATGTGGGAGGGGGAGGTTATAGAATCTGGAGATTTTCCTTCTTTGGGAAGAGGAGGGGAGAGAGAGTTTCGAGCTCTGGGGCCAGCTTTATCAGAGGAGGAGGATGGCTCCACATAGGGTGGAGGTCTTATAACAAGATCTAAGGGGTCAGGATCTTGTGAGAGCAGTGGCTTGGGAGCCCAGCTTTTGGCCTCTTGGGGTTCCCTTGGGGCCATAACCAGAATGTGAGAGTTTGTTTGCAGGGAACAATGCTGCAACCATGCCAGAGGCTCTTGACAAGCCTGGACCCAGATATTTATATATGGAAACTGATCAGGATGGCTAGGGTGCCCAGTGACCCTTCTCCATACTGCCCTGGAGAGACCTGGGTCAAAAGAGCCCTCAGCTGGCCATCTAACTCCAAAGGCCAGCCATTCCAATTGACACAGGGAGGGAAGTTTTCCACGAGAAAATTTAACCCCATATTTGTTCTCCTGTTCGGGGGAAAAAGCCAATTTAAAATTAGTGAGAAAACAATCCAATGGGGTATTTCTGAAGCAGGATCCTCCCATCTCTGTCCTGATGGTTTGGAAAGAAATACAAAATTAAACACACAATGGACAGGACACTAACATACGAATGACAAGACAAACAGGTGCCACAACAAAAGCAAAACTAAACCTTCCCTTGTTCCTCATCAGGAACCTTGGGGTCAGGGGAGGCTTGCTGGCCCATCAGCCACCTCACTCCTGACAACAAATGGTTGCAACCAGCCAAAATCTTACCTCTGGAGGATTTCTGAGGTCTGTGCCTGAGTCTCCTGCTGGATCCCACCACAGAGTCTCGGCTGAACCAGGGTTCCTTACCCAGGGATCTCACTGGGGCCTCCAAAATGTAAGACTGAGGGCCTTACCAAACACTCCGAGGAGCTGACTAGTGAAGCACATCCAGGGATTTCAGTGGTGTCTTTAGAATGTAAGACCAAGAGCCTTACCAAATGCTCTGAGGAGCTGACTACAGTGAAGAACACCTTGGAAGGAACACACCAGTCAAGTTGGAAAATAAAACAGACCTTTATTAGTCTGGCCAGAAAGCACTCTCAAAGCAAAATAGCTTAGAGAGGTAGCTAGCTCAGAGTCCGAGGCTGTTTTTATAGGGGGTTGTGGGTGAAGTTAACATATAGAATTAAAGAAAAGGGGACAAAGGTTAGTGGTCAACTGTCACGTATTGATGGTCAGCAGACATTTGCAGCTTGTTCTATAAGTTGTGGTGCCCGGAACTGATGTTCTGGGCAAACAAGGAGTTAAGTAGTTTACTTTGGGACTTTAGGTCTGTCACAGATTTTTATCTAGTGTCTCAAAACTAACAAGCATCTTTATCTATTAACTCACATTTAATCACAATGGGGCTGGAGAAAAGGAACAAAGGTTATGTAGTCCCACACTCCCTGTGCTGCAGTCAACCAATCCAGAGCCATATGGTTCTGTAACACTACCTTTCTCATTTGGGACATTTCATCCATGAGCAACATCAGAGACTCGTGTGTGATTTTTAGGGCCTGCACCATGTTTTGGGATAGAGTTTCAACTTGAAGTCCTAGGTCTATAGTCCCTGCCCTTGGCACCAGTACTCCCATAGGATAAAACCTTTAAGCCACCTGTTTGATGTAGTGCCATCTGTGATATACAGCATTCCAATTGTGGGGTGTGTTTGTTAGTGTGCCTAATAGTATCCTTAATATAGAGAAAACCCCAGGTGCAGCACCCTGTCTAGTACACTGAGAGGTATGGCCAATCTGTAGTACCATAGGCCCATAAGGGATCTGTCATGGGCCAATAAGTGGGCACTGTACCTGAGCTATGACCATCCCATCAAGCATTTCTGTCATTCACCCATAACATGTCATTGCATAAGTGTAGAGGTATTCATCCCATTGTGTTATTTCTCACAATGAACTGTTTAATACATAGTGGAGCAATGCCCAACAATATTATTTGATTCCCCATCATTCACCCCCAACCATTATGCATCATAGATGCCAGTCCTTGTAAGGTGGTTGTGCTTTTCCAGACTAGTGCCTCAATAGACTGGCATCCTTGATCTCAGGCAGGTCTGGTCAGATTCTGCTGTCACCAGACTGTTCAACTGAGCAGATACACTGGTGCAATTCTCCACAGAAAGCCTTTGGCTGTGTCTGTCCAGAGTTCAGTACACATCCAACAGTACAATTGCTAGTGCACATAAGCAAATGTGTGTGGCCAGGAGATGACACTGCTTGCTTGGCTCATCCTGGTTGGAAAGACAGTGCAAAAAGAGAAACCATCATAGGGAGGTCCTGCCCTTCTGGAAGGATGCAGACCATATGTTCATTCTGTGATAGGATGGTGGATAGGATAATTTTACCTCCTAGTTTAGAATACTAGCTGTGTCCCCATTGCCACTGAGGCAAGGAGGTTGCCTCATCTATCATCCCTGGGGGTATAGGCCAAACAGCCACAATGTCACTTCCCTTTAGGACAGTGGCCCCAGCATTGGGTGGGAAGCATCCCTAGGCTTTCAGGGGCCATGTTGAAATCCAGAGCTGACCTCTATGACAGAGTGCAGTCCCTCGCCCCAGGGCTTCAAGAAGAACAAGCAATTCCATAGCTTGGAGGTCTGCAGGATACTCCCAAGTCCGTTGATACTGGGTTCCTAGCTGCATAGGCTCTACTGCAGGGAGGGTCAAAGCCCCTTTTACTACTTTAGGACCTTCTTCTGCTAGTTGAATGCACAAATGATTCAGCTGTGCTTTCAGAAGATGATCTAATGGGCTGTCACCTGTATGCCGGGGCTGGTCATTGAGCAATGAAACAGCCTGTGGTAAGGCCTGCACCCATCCGATAAACTTTGAAGCCAAATAGGCCATCTTAATTTTCAAGAGCCCATTATATCTCTCAATCATATCAGCAGCTTGCAGCCACGTGAATGTAGGACACATGAACATGCCAGGTAATGTCATTGTCTCTGGCCCACTGTTGTACCCAAACCCTTGTAAAGTGGCTTCCTTGGAAGCATGCTGCAGTCAACCATTGTAATACCTTAATGGTATGGTCTTGGTCAGTACAGGGAGTAGAGTAGGCAAAGCCTACACCCATGGAATTACCCACAGCAGTCAGATGATATTTATATTCCTGTGAGAGAGCCTGGGACTCAGTATAGTCTACCTCACATTGTACCAAATTGTGTGGCTGCTCTCCTCCTCTAATAGGCCAGCTGAGCTCATTGAGAGCATGCCTTCTCTGATGCTCTTGCCTCTGTGGGAGTCATATCCAAATACCATTGCTGTGCTACAGCTTTTATGATATGGGGACTATGTGCCCCAATTTCTTATGAAGCCAAGGTGCCATTATTAAGGGTGACCTTCAAAGGGCTGCTACCCTTATCAAGGAGTCTGCTAAATTATTTCTTGGTGAGAAGGGAGACCTATGTCCTAATACATGGTACACCACATATGTTATAGTCTAGCCATGTTCCCATAAGTCTCACCATAATTTAGCATCCCAAAGGGGTCCATGTTGTATCTGTCAGTGTTGAGCCACCCAGGTTGGTAACCAGAGTGTCAGCCATTGGAACACAGTCCAATTGCTTGTGCAAATATGCAGAGGTTCGTTCTTATGCATGATAAGTAATCACATTGACCACAATTGACTTTACTGTCCCAACCTCAAACCACAGTGTCTCTGTATTGGGCTGGACAATGACGGCCATCCATTGTGAGTTTGTACCACAACTAGAGCCATCAGTATATCAGGTCTCAGCCAGAGATCGCTCCTTCTCTTCCACATAGGGACTAGGGATCACAACCAGTAATTCATCATCCAGTATGATTTCTTGGGCTGTGTATGTCTTGAGCTGTGTCTGTCATGGGTCCTAACATTGCTACCAGTTCAGCCACTAGTGGGCTGGCCAAAAAAGAGGCTCTCTGCTGTAGATATGTTCACCATCATGCCAGGGTGGGGGCCTGGGCCACTCTATTCCTGGGAAGAGACATCCATGTGTGTACCCAGCCCTCTATTGGGTACTTAGTTTGCACTTCCATAGTCTGTTGTCCTGCGATTCCTTCAAGGGTGTGCAAAGTAGCATATACAGCTGTCAACTGTTTCCTAATCATGGAATACTTGCTTTCAGCTCCTTTTCACAATGGTGACCAAAAGCCAATAGGGTACATCCATTTCCCCTGCTTTTGCCATAAGCCCCAGCCAAACCCAACCTCATCCATTTTCACCATTAGGATGAAAGACAGGTAGGGTCAAAAACTCCAAGGACCTGAGCCCTTGAACAACTGCCCTCTTTGAGTTCTAGAATGTAGCTTCCACTACATAAGTCCAGTCCTATGTTGCACCCTTTCAAGTCATCTGACACAGAGGGTGCAACATGGTGGCTAGCTGCAGAATTAATGTCTGCCAGAAAACTAGCAAGCCTGCATATCCTTGTAACTGGTGCACAGAGGTAGGTATGGTATCTTATCAATTACTGCATCAGGGATTATTTTTGTCTTACCCAAATAGATAACACCCAAGAATTTGACAAATAAGCCAGGGCCTTGGACCTTGTCTTCATTGATGGCCCACCCCCTAGCCAGCAAAGCTTCTTTTAGACTGTGTATAGCAGCTCCCAAACCTGTAAGGCAACCATAGGTTAACATGACATTATCAATATAATGGACATGACATCATCAGTATAATGGAATAAAAATGCAGAGTGTGGCTTGGTCCATATGGTCAGGTCCTGGACCACCAGGCCATGACACAAAGTAAGGCTATGCAAATACCCTTGTGGGAACATTTGAAAAGTCCATTATTTGTCCACTAAGTGAAGGCAAACTAGTCTTGATTCTCAGGCATGATAGCAATGGAGAACAAATTGTCCAGGTCCACTATGTAATGATATTGGTCCAACATCAGGGTGAACCAGTCCATCAAGTCAACAATATTAGCTACTGGTGTGTGCAATGGAGGAGTCACTTTGTTCAGTTCCCAGTAGTCCACGGTCATTCTCCAAGCCTCACTGGGCTTCTGTACAGGCCAAACATGGGAATTGAAAAGACTGTGTATTGTGTATTACCCTTGCATCTTTCAACCTCAAAACAGTCGGTCCTGTTTCCTCATGACCCCCATACTGCTTCCCATACACAACTGCATTGCCTGCAGGAGATAATGGTCATGATGGGGATGTTCTCAGACAATAGCTTTTATCATGTGAATTAGCAAATGGAATTCTCCTTGTGTGGTGTCTAACTTGGCATTAGTCAGAGTATCTGCCAGCAGTATATATTCAGCAACCAGGGAAACATAAATATCATAGTGATGAGGTGCCAAACACCTAATGTCCAAAGCCATTTCAGCCTTCTGGACCATAATGTAGTGACATCCCATATCCTTCTATGCATACAGTGGATCCTGTGAAACAATCTGGATTGCCATGGATCAGCATTGATTCATCTCTGTTGTCCATCAATGCCAGTACATGTTGCACATTTTTCAGGGACCAATAAATAGCTAATTCCACATGTGGCCTCTGATGCCTCAGGATCCCTAGCAACTGGACATCTTGTCCTGTCTCCTAGTTCAAGTAAAAGACTGCCAGTGTCAGCTTATCCTGCTTCACAGGGGTTGCCTTTACCTTTGGGCCCATGGACCAATATTGCTGGTCAACACACAACTCTTTCTACAAAGATAGCAACACATCTAAGAGCTGTCCATCCAGCTTCTTTGTGTCTAAGCCAGCTGCTATCAGTTCTGCTTAGATTTGACATTGGCTTACCTTCAAAGAGTGGCCCCTGTGAGGTTGTTCTTGCTCATCCTGAGGCCATTCTTTTTTTCTCCTTCAGTGGCTGGGGTTTTATTGGTTTTGCCTTACCTTGGCACTTCACCCCTACATCACCCAAATTCACCAAGGCATCTACTGCATCATGAATTAGATAATCGACAAAAGGTGTTAGTAGTGCTGCCATTAGGCCAAACATGCCACCTGGGCTGCTGGCCACGACCAGATCTTTCATGTCTGCTGTGAGCAATTCTTCATCAGGATTACTATAGTGTGCAGTAAATATAGACTGTCACATGCTCATTTCATGCAGCACACCTAGCAAGTCTAGACAGGCTGTCCATTTTATGACTTGCTCTGACAAATCACTAGGGTTTGGCTAAAGCATGCAGGGTGCTGGCATCAGCCAATTTATCATAGTATGCTTACCAGGTCCACAAACCTGCCTCTGAATCCTGCAAAACCCAATGCCTGGAGGGGCCATTTCCCATGGGTTTACCTCTGTGTCATCAGCCTCTTCATCTCAGAGCCATTGCAGCCATGCAGTCACTGTCTCACCCACCCTTTGCTTCAACTGTTTTGCCAGTTCCCAAACTCCATAGCTGTGTAGGTCATATATGTTATGTGGCAGGTAGACCTAGGTTGGCAGGTAGACCTAGGTAGACACCCTGGTCTCCATTCTTGAGTCAAGGGCTCTTCTACTTCCACCGAGTTCTGGACAGTGGGTCGTGCCTACAACACTAGAGGGCTCTACTGGTATGTGGAACTTATGCTCATAGAGGAGCTGGCACTCCCTACATCATTTAGTATAGCTTTTGCAGCTGCCACATGTTGCTCCAAGCTCTCTTTGGTTTGCTGCAATTGGTTCATCTGTTGGACAAGGTCTTTTGTCTCCTGTCTCACGTGGTGGAAGAGACTAAAAAAACAACCAAATCATTCTCCCTACTGATTCATGGTAGGAGAGAGGAATTTGTGTCTCCAGTGTTTTCAAGGCCCTTAAAACATTTCTGCATGTCAGGACTGCCTCCCAGTTTTCAGGAGATTTCCAAGCTGTGAGGAAAGTTGCTACTAGCAGCCAGAGTGAGGCTGGGAGATGCACTACAGTAACTCCCTAGGGTTCCTCCTGGTGTCCAACACTGTAGTGGGAGCACTCACCTGATCATCCTGAGTTCTACTACATGAACTACTGGGGCAAGTGGGCTGAAGAGAGGCCCAGTCAGGCAAGACTCCCAAAGAAAAGAACATGTGTGGAGCAGACATCACAAAAAAGCAGGAACAAATTTCATTTTTCAGCACAGCACTTATAGTAGTTTTATCAGCTTATTGAGACATAGTAAGACAAAACATTTTGGCTGACCTTGCAGGCTGTGTGGCACATATGTGGTTGTCTATGCTGATTCATTATTATATAACAAGCCCCCATCATGCACCTGCACTAAATGATGGGATTGTGTTCTCAAGTCCCCTCAGATGCCCTCAGATACCCAGGCTTGGACACATCTTACAGTGGCCCCTTACAACCTCTAACCCTATTTCTCTATCACTAAGGTACTCCCACTGAATTTCTCATGTTATACAAATTTTGAAATATGTTTGGCATAATAACTATATTCTCAGATAATCTTCATATATTATCTCCATGTCTTGCACTTTCTTTCTGTCCTTATTTTATTTAGACTTTAGATTACTAAATTATTACCTAGATGAATGATTAATTAATAAAATTTAATGTGTAAAATATAAATAAGGAATTCAGCCTTTGTCTATCAAATAAAGAAATATCATATTATAATTATATTTTTAAATTAGATTTGTATTTGGTTTCTACATGACATAAAGCTAGGAAAATAATCATTTTAAACACATAATCTATATTATAAACTGAGACAGTTCATTGGAGATTATGTGGTTATTGAGGAGCTATCTTTCACACCAAAACTTATTGCCATCAACAGAGAGTTTCTGAAGGTTAGGTGGTGAACTACATTAGTTGACACAGAGTATTGTAACTTTTGTTTAACATAGACCCTAATCATTTGGTGATATTCTCTGCAGGACTAATAATAAGCTTAATGACAAACTTTGAAATAAACATTTCACACAAAAACATAATCCAATTGTAAATGGAAATACAGAAGGATGATGTCCCCCAAGAATTAAACATTAGGTGAAATATAACATTATTCATTCATTTCATTTTTTTCCTCTAATATAATACAGATTATTTTACCCCTAACATGTAGCTAAGGAAATAATTCCAAAATTTAATATTATTAGAGCCCACATTCACATTTAATTATTTGGATGTGTTATATTATAATAAAGTTCTGCAGATAAAATAGAAATACATATTTTAATATCCAAGTCCTTCAGATTCAATTCAACCTTCATCAAACTTCTAATTAAACCAGACATTTTGAGAAATACTCATATTTTCTTAAAATCAATTGGTGAGAGACAGGCTTAAGATCTTTACACATACCTAACAAGGAATAAATTCCTTATAAAGTAAGTAAAATATTTTTTTATGAGAATCAAATTTCTCATGGTCTCTAGGCAATTTTAAAGAGATGGTTTGAGAAGCAGGATGAAGTTTTACATACTATTGAAGCTCTGAATACATTTGAGAAGCAATAGTAGAATTTTGACTTAGAAAAAGACAATAAAATAGAGTCTACACCTAAGCACCAGAGTGTGCTCCAATCTAGTTTGACATTAGTTTACTGATAAAATTTCTAGATTTAATCTAGTATACACACACACACACACACACACACACACACACACAATGAATGCTAAAATCATTTGCTTTTGTTCATCCTCTGGATTTACTGGATTTTTCACCTCTTCTCCAGTAATTATGTTAATAGGATAAAACATGTCATTTAAAATGCAATATTATGTTGGTGATGCTTACTTAGGCCATCTGTTGATCCTAATAAATATGCTAGGAAAGCCAGAGTTTAACTTTGATATTAGTTAACAGCTCCATCTAGTGAGTTTGGTCTTATTTTTCTTTTGGATTAAATAAGCTGTTGATCAGGAAGAAGGAATAGTTTTGATAACTCAGTTGATTTTTTTGAAAGAGTGCTTCTTCAACTATTCTATGATGTATTCTCATGATGTATCTTTCATAAGAAATATTTCTAAACCTTTTCATCTCTGACACGTTTTTCCTTTGTATAAGTTCATTCCTTGTTGGAAAGATAATAATCTAACGTAGATGACTCATATTCTTCTTCCTAAAATAGTTAAGATGCTATAGTATTGCTATCCTCAGGTATCCTTTCCTTTCCTTTCCTTTCCTTTCCTTTCCTTTCCTTTCCTTTCCTTTCCTTTCCTTTCCATTCCATTCCTTTCCTTTCCTTTTTCAGAATAGTTGAAAACTGGATACCTTATATCAGTCAGTGCTTTGAAGAATGTAAAAGGGCCATTTATGTTCTGGATCCAGTCAAAAATTGAAGGCTTGGAGCTCACCACACTGTCCTGTGTGTGTCCATACATAACAGGAAGCCCAAAGATCTGCACTGAAAGCCTGAAGAGTCTGATCTGGAGGGCTGAAGAGTCTGTCTTGGAAGAAGGGAGACACATGTGCAAAGGAGACAATGAAGAATGAAGCTCCTCCAAAGAAAAAAAAAGCAAGACTTCCTCCTTTCCCTTTTTATTCTAACCCAGCTACAAGCCTATCATTTGGGACCACCTACACCAAGGGTAGATCTTCCCTTTTCTGTAAGTCCATCATCCACATCGAAAACTGTGCTCAACCAATGAGTGGGGCATATCTTATTTCAGTTTCAAGTTGATACCACAATTAACTATCACACTTATTAAGTCCAGTTCCAAAAAATAAATACTATTATGCCAGAGAAATCTTGCTTTCTTAGAACTAAATCCAAGTTATATTCTTTAATTAAGAGCTGTCCATATTTTCACCTTTCACATTATTTTATGTCTAATATCTTTGTTTTAAATTTCAATATGGAAAAATAAAATGAGTGTGAAAACATAAATTTTCCTTCTAAATTCCATGAAAAAAGAGTTAATTGGCAAAAACATGAAGAAATTAATTCTAGACAAATATTTAACATTTGTATAGTTCAATTTTACTATTATAGAAACACTAACTTTTGGTAAATTAACAAATTCATCTAAAATGCTAATGTGGTTACATGTATCATTTTGTGACAAAAAGCACATACTTTATATATATATATACATATATATACATATATATACATATATATGTGAACTTTATGAAATTACAAATAATTCAAGTAAAAATCTGTTATAATTAATGTGTTCTATACCAAACCTACTATTTCCACTATAGTCATCATGACTTGTGCTTTAACAAAATCATTTATTTTTATAGTCCATATTTTAAAAATATTGTTGAATGTAAAAACTTCTATAAAAACTGTTGTTTTAATAAAATGTTCCTTTCTCTAATGCTGATGAGAAACTTACAAAAGTTAGGTAATTTATAACTGGTATAACACTAGAACAATTCCTCTCCAGGGAGACTTGGCCAGATTCATTAAGATCAAATTATTGTGTGCAGGTGAATTTTTAGACTGTGGAAATGCTGCTTGATTATATGGGTATCTTCACTAAGCCCCTGGCTTATACTGATCTACCTTAGCTCTGTTGTTGATTATGAAGATGACTAATATGAGCTGTAAGGACACACTGAAGTGATCAAAATTTAGTTTTTTGTAATTATACAGACCCTACACATAAGTTGAATTCATCTTTCTTCCTTGAATTCTAGTCTACTAGTCTCTGTTTCTCTAGTTTCTTTCATCTCTGCCTTGCTGTATTTTCCTTATAATCACATTTCCTTTGTTTCCTGATGAATTCAATGGAAAAACACCTTCAATGGGAAAAACCCCACTCCCATTCACAACATTTCCAAAGTTCCATGCTAATTTTGAATTGCTGAGAGAGAAATTACTATTGTCACAGAGATTTGGGCATTTACTTTGGCCTAGGTTTATTGGAAGGAAACCAGACAGAAGTGAATTAAGTAGTTCAAATAATATAAACGTAACTGTCACTTTCATGACAAAATATACAGAAACACATTAGACATGATTTTCTTATAGTTTATTCTGTTTAGTGTTTACTAGAATTTTTGAATCTTTAGGTTTCTGTCATCAAATTTAGAAATTATACCATTTCTTTTTCCACTCTTTTGTGCCAATTATGTTCTATCCATTTAAGACTTAAATTACACATGAATTATAGCTTCTAATATTGTCTCCCAGATACCTGCCTGTGCAATTGTTTTAGATGGCTCTATGGTAGCTTGTGAAGTGTGATTATACATGAGTGTTGAGATTGGTATTTCATATTTATTTCCACTTCTAAGTTTTTTAGATTTTTTTAAAAGGAAGATTTTATAAAATTATAGGATATGTAAAATTTCATTTAATTTTATTCTTTCTATTTGATTATTAGTTTTTGAAAGAATTAGTATTTCACATTTTATAGTAGTTAGGATTTTCCAGTAATAAATACAGTTCAAAATTTCTGCATAGTTGTACGAGGTATAGTTTCTCATTAGGGAATTCTGAGTTTATGTATGAGACGGTTTAAATGTGTCTTCTCCAAACTTTGAGTTTTGTCATTGTGACCATATTAGAGGCAGGGTCTTTCTTGGTGTTTAGATGATGAATGGTCCCCCACTACTGAATGGAATGTGGTGCCTTTACAAAAATCTTGAGGAAGGGAATTAATTTCCTTTACCCTTCTGGCTTCTGCCAAGTAAGGATACAACATTCATCAACCCTGGAGGATGTAACCCACTGTGGACACCAAATGTTAGTGACATGATTTTGCACTTTTATTCCTCAGAACAGTGAGTGATAAATTTCAGTTTTTTATACATTATCCTGTCCTGTGTACTCTGAAATAGCATCATGAAGAGTTAAGACAATATTCTTTGTTTATATTAATATGTAAATAAAAATGTAAATATGTAGAAACTGTCAGAAATATATCAAGGATTTTTTTTTCCCATTAAGCTTATTGGTACATTTTAGGTATAAAACACAGTTACAGTCATCAGTGGGATCTTGTACCATTACATGAGTATCTTAGTTCTTATTTTTTCCCCATTCTCCTGACCTTCCTTAACCCCATCCATCCTTCCCTATTTGCAAAGACTTTGTTTCCATTTTTTCCTTTTCCCATATTTTTTCTTTCCCCTTTTTTCCTTTCCCCTACTGCTCCCACTTCCCCTGCTCCTTTAGACCTTTCTTCCTACTACACTATATCAGTTATACATTTTTTAAATTAAAATATCAATATCTAGGAGACATTACCACAGATTTTACAGAATTTAAAAGGATATAAAAAGCATATAAAAAAATCTTTTTTGAAATAAATTGGACAACTTCTAAGAAGTACCTTGGAAGACAAATTAATGAAACTGACTCTGGAGGAAACATAAAATTTGAATAGCACCTATTAAAGAAAGTATATTCCTAGC
>NW_004624915.1:1507450-1525003 GCF_000247695.1 Heterocephalus glaber
TTGTCATTATTTGCAGATGACATGATACTCTATATAGAAGACCCCAAGAACTCCACCAAAAGTCTTCTAGACTTAATAACCAAATTCAGTTAAGTAGCTGGTTACAAGGTCAACACACAAAAATCAATAGCTTTCCTCTATACCAATAACAGTACTATATTACTTTAAAAGTATACAAATGCTACCCACAATCTGACCATAATTATTATTACTTCAAAAGCAAATGACATGGATACTATTATTATCAGGTAGCTCCTCCTAAATGTGGCTTGCCAAATAAACATTTCTGGGTTTTGGGTTACTTGCCTCTCCTTCTGGAGTTGGCTTCCACTTTCTTCTCCTTCTGAACAAAGAATTGAATGAAATGAGCAAAAAGCAGTAGAAAAACTTATTTGAAAAAGTAGAAATGAAGAGTTAAGGGCGAAACTGGCTCTGCAAAGTGAGTTTGGGTAGATAAAAAGATGAAAAAGCAAGATAAATGCATACTATGGAGGAAGTAGGGAGGGCTATCATGCAGAAAGCCAGGACACAAAGATCTTTTTTGGCATCTGTGTCCTTTTATGCTGTCCAAATCTTGGGGAAACCCAGGAGAACTTCTACATATGTGTCCTGAGAGGCATTGCTGAGATCCCATATCTCAGGCTGACATCAGGTCTAGGCCATCCTATTGAAAACCTGCTCCAGTTTTCATGCAGTGATTTGGGAACTGTTCTGTGCTTGTGTTCCAGGATTTAAAAAATAACAGGTCAGGACTAATTCCCTAGCCAGCTTTGTCCCACCCAAATCTCTATGTCAGTATATATTCTATAATTTTTTTGAAAAACTCACAAATTATTCTATAGTGCCTATCTATGAAATCTCAGTAAGCTAGGAAAACAGAATAATGAAGTATAGGGACATATCCCCAAGGAAACAGTAAAATCAACAAGCAAGTATTTACCCAGATTTAAATAACTTAAGACTAGATGTATTTATCTTTAAAAGATGACATTATTTCAAATTATCTTGAGCTTGCTAAAAGCTTTTAATTCATTATTCATTTGTTGAATGGAAATGAGAAGTGTTGCAGAACTATTATTGACATGGTAGGGTCTAAATTTTACTGCTTAGAACCATCAGACCTTTATGAGAAATATTAAGCTAAAACCTACCAGTTGGTCTAGACAACAAAATTTATATTTAAGATTTAAGGTATCAATATAGTAAGGAAAATAAGTAATAAATTCCTTTCATAAAACACTTTGAATTAATTACATTTATAATAATATACTCGCACTATACACACTTATCAGTGCTCCATATACTAATAGTAGCAAATATTTGGACATATAGTCTATATCTTAGAAGAAAAACCTAACAATAGTTTATTAATCTGAATTGATTTTTGATGAAATAGTAAATACTTTCAGTGCATGGCTTCCTTATTGCCACCATTGTCAGTAGTTTGACTAGTTCATTCATTGCAGTCCAGAAAGGTGATATTTGATCCAGAAGCAAAATTGGAAAGAGTTTTCATAGTTTCTGATTAGCATATCTATCCTAAAATGGAGCCATCAATTATGTTTTTCAGTGATGGCATGTGATTCTACAATTTTGTTTTGTTCAATACTGATGATTGAACCCAGGGCTTTCACACTGTGCTACATCCCCAAAATCCCCCTTCCTTTTTTTGAGATAGCATCTCACAAAGTTGCCAAGGCTAGCCCTGAACATGTAATCCTCCTTCCTCAACCTTAATGAATGCTGGCTGAGATTAAAAGTGTGTACCACCATGCCTAGATTGATTCTACTATTTTTAACTTCTACCTGTGTATTTTACAGTGAACAATTCAGAAAAATGCTAATTAATGTGTAGCATTAATAGCACTGTGTTCAATGACCATTTGATGTTTTTAAAATTTATGTATTATTTTAATAATATTGAAGAAATATGAACCATACACCAGAGACTATAGCCACATTATTTCAGTAAGCCTAAGTTTTACCACAACCACAAAAACTCAAATTGAAAGTTAACTGAAAACTATTGTCATTTAAATTGCCTGATACTTACTAAATTTTGTATGTATTTGCTCTTATAAGGATGCCACTTTCTCTTTCAATTCTTGCTTTTTAAATTCTTTTATCAGTACATTTTAGGTATACAATACGTTTACATTTATCATTGGGTGCTTGTACCTGTACATGATGTATCTTAGTTTTTATTTTTTCCCCATTACCTGTGTGCCCTTCACCCCCTCCATCCATCCCTATTTACATTTTTTATCTTTTCTCATAATTCTTCCTACCCTTCTTCCCTTTCTCCTTCCCCACCCACCACCCCTACACCTTTGGACCTTTTCCTATTTCAAACTATCAGTTATTCATTTTAATCATTTTAATCCTTATTTACACTTTCACTTTCTTACACTAGAGAAACTATTCGGTATTTACACATGTGTGTCCTATTTATTTCACTTAAGAGTATAGCCTCAATATGCATCCATTTAGTTACAAATGTCTCTTGTTTCTCATTCTTTATGGCTGAGTAATACTCCATTTTATAAAAGAACCACATCTTCTTTATCCAGTTTCCAGTTGATGGGCACTTGGGCTGTTTCCAACCTTTAGGTATTACAAATTGTGATGCTATGAACATGGGTGCATATATATATTGCTGTGGTATGATTCTTTTAATTCTTTTGGGAAGATACCAAGCAGGGGAATAGCTGGGTCAAATGGGACCTCTAGCCCTAGGTCTTTGAGTTATCTTCATACTAATTTCCATAGTGATTGCACCAGTCTTCACTCCCACCAACAATGGAGAAGGGTTCCTTTCTCCCCACACCCCCACCAGCATTTGTTATTGGTTGACTTCTTGATAGCAGCCATTCTTTCTGGGGTGAGGTAGAATCTCAGTGTTGTTTTCATCTGCATCTCTCGAATGACCAGTGATATTGAGCATTTTTTCATATATTTATTTCTTGTTTTTACTTCTTTGTCTGAGAAGTGTCTGTTCATTTCAGATGCCCATTTTTGAATTGGATCTTTGAATTGGGTGGTCTGATTTTTTTCATTTCTTTATATATTCTAGATAGTAGACCTTTGTCTGAGGTACAGCTGCTAAAAATTTTTCCCACATTGTAGGTTTGTCTCTTAGCTCTGTTGGTGGTTTCTTTTGGAGTGCAGAAGCTTTTTAATAAGATGAGAACCCAGTTGTTGATGCTTTGTTCTAGTTTCGATGCTACTGACTCATGAAATCTTTTCCAATGCCAATGTCTTCAAGAGTTCTACCTAACTTATCTTCCAGCAAGTTTAGTGTTTCTGTCTTAATATTTAGATCTTTAATCCACTTCAATCTTAGTTTAGTGCATGTTGATAGGTATGGGTCTAGTTTAAATTGGCAGGTTGAAATCCAGTTTTTCCAACACCATTTATTAAATAGGCTATGTTCCAATGAAGGTGGTTGGCTCCTTTGTCAAAGATGAGGTGGTTGAGTATGTTTGGAGTTGTTTCTGCCTCTTCTAATCTATTCCACTGATCCTTGAGTTTGTTTCTTTGCCAGTACCATGCTGTTTTTATCACAGGAGTTTGTAATATAGTTTGAAGTTGGGGATTGTGATACCCCCAGCCATTTCTCTGTTGCATAGAATTGCTTTTGCTATTCTAGGTCACTTCTGGCTCCAAATGAATTTTTGTATTGTTTTCTCTAGTTCTGTGAAATATGTTGATGGAATTTAAATTGGCATTGCATTAAATCTATATAGTAGTTTTGGAAGTATGGTCATTTTCACTACATTGGTTCTTTCTACCCAGGAACAAAGGATGACTTTCCATTTGCTTATATCCTCCTTGATCTCATTTTTCATAGTGCTATAGTTTTAATTGTAAAGGCCTTTTGCTTTCCTTTTTTAGATTGATTCCAAAATATTTCAATTTTTTGGATGTTATTGTAAAAGGAATTGTTTCCCGAATTTCTCTCTCAATGAGTCTGCTATTTGTGTGTAAGAAAGCTCTTGTTTTTTGAGTGTTGGCTGTTACACCCAGTGAAAAAGAACCAACCAGAGACCGATATTAAATCCACACAGGAGTTTATTACTGGCTGGGACCTGAGCCATGCATCAGACTCGAGCCCAGACTGGTGGGAAACTAACAAGTTTTATACACCTTTGAGGTCAACAGTTTCTAGGCTCCCCTGTGAGATAGAACTAGCAAACCAAGCAAAAGGTACAGAAGTGGAACATCCTGCTGTTAAAACATTTGTAAAACAATAGTTGATTAATTGTTGTTTCTAAGAAACTTTCTAAGGGGAGGAGGTTTCTAAGCATCCTCCTTCTGAGTTCATCTAAAGGGCAGGCAGGTGGGTCATTCAGCAGCAATATGGAGTCTGTTTTGCTAACTGGGGTCCTTCATTTCCCACTGGTTCTTGCAACTTAATCAAATCTTTGATTTCTGTATTTATTCTTTGGATTCTTCCTCTAAAACATCTTCTAAAATCTCATAATTTTATCTCAACACCATCAGTTTAACTTCATCAACCCTCTGCCTAACATATTTAGTCACAGCATTTATAATACAAGGTTCCACTAGTAAAAGCAGAAGTAAGATAACTAAGGGGCCTGCTACAGCAGAAACTAGGGTGGTTAACCATGGGAACCAGTCAAATAGATTTTGAAGCCAATTTTGATCCTTTTGTTGAGTATATTTAGTCTTCAAATTTTCCCTGACCATAGCTAAGGTATCTCTAATGACACCAGACTGATTAGCATAGAAGCAATAGGTCTCTCCTAGGGCTGCACATAACCCTCCTTGTTTCATGAACAGGAGGTCAAGTCCCCCTCAATTTTGTAGAACCATCTCAGCTAGGGAATCAACTTGGTTCTCTAATCTGGAGATTGAGTCTTCCAGGTGACCAAAATCTCTGGCTACTTGATGGCTTAGGGCTTTAAAATTTGTGGCCTGAAGGATCAGGGAGGAAGTTCTAATAGTCGCTGACCTGGCTATTCCTAATCCCACCAGAATGGGCACTAAAACAGGGGCAGCCCATTTACTCCTATAGTGTTCAGTGGTTAAACCCAGATGTTCGCAGCCCCCTTTTCCATTATAATACAAGACTTGTGGAACAACATACATGGTGACACATAATAAAGTGGAAGATTGGGTGGCCAAGACTGATTTGGGAACACATTTAGTCAAGCCCTCGGTGCAAGCAAACCAAGCATATTCTGGAGCCTTGTAGTAATGGGGGCCTGAGGCAGGGTGACTGTTATAACTATCCTTACACAGATCTCTATAAGGTGATGTTTCTAAACTGTGATTTGTCCCTATTAGGCAGGTTCCTTTTCCTTGGATGTCCCCCAACGTGAGTTGAGGGTGGCTCCAATCACAACCTGTTGAGGGGGATGAGTCTGCTGTAGCCATGAGCCCAAACCCCAAATAATATGGGGGCTTGGGGTCAAGGCAGAGCCAACAATCTTTAGCCTCCTCAGGCCTGGATTTGTTGAGGAGTAAATGGAGGCTCGACAACACTTCCAGCACAGGGGTGGGGATTTTATCTTGTGATAATACAGTTGGAAGAGTGGAGGGTTTGGGTTTCTGAGTGGGTGAGGGTGCAGGCTTAGGGCTTGCTGTGGGGATAGGTAGAGCAAAGTCCTTGCTGGGCCCCATAGGTCACTCAACCCACTGGTGACCTCGCTGGATGGTAAATTCTGACCCAGGATCCCACCAAGATACATAAAATCTAATTCCCCATGTCCTTCCAGTTACCCACCCAGGATCTTCCAGTCTTTGGGGTGTAACGGTAATCAGGTAACATATACCAGTATCAGAGGGTTTATAATGATATATGGTGGTGGGAAACATTTTTAACCAGGGATCTGTAATTTGAATGGACCAAGGAGCTCATCTCACATCCCTACTGGGCACAATGATAATCATTGCCTTTACCATCACAATATGGGTCTTCATTTTCTGGACATACATAGTATTGGACAGAATGGAGTCCCCATTTAGTGATAGTTCAGCACCCAGATTTTGCACAGGCCTTGTTCCCATTATATGAGGCCTTCTCAACCATATGACATAAGCTAGCGGTAAAGGTGACCACAGATTGGTCGAGTCCTCTTTCTATTTTTGCCAGGATTTTTCCAGTAGAAGTTAGTCTTAATTCCCAAGTTTCTTAAAGGGGAAGAAACAAGTTATTTGTTTCCCCTTGTTGACATGATTGATAGAGAATATATACCAAGACTACTAGTCCTCTTTTCCCAATTTTAACTTGAAATCTCCTGGGGCACATAGGGTCTTCCATCATGCTGGCTCTGGGCTCTCTGCTGGTGTTGACTTGACCTGTGTATGATGAATCCAAGCTCTAATCCCAGCTACTTTGACTCCAGAGTGGGTTACCAAAATAACAGGGTATGGCCCCTTCAAATGCAGCTTGAGGTCTTTAGTCTGATGTCAGCATATCAGGACCAGGTCTCCTGGCTTGAAACCATGGGGCTGGAATGTCATAAAGGGTTTTTCTCGAGTCTGCTGTATTGTAGCCTGGATTTCACTCTGAAGAAACTGTAAGGCTTGAAGAGACTGAAGTAAAGCGATAGAAGAACTTTCTGTTATCTGTTCAAGGTTTAACTTAGGGAGGAGTGGCCATGGCCTCCCATACAAGATTTCAAAAGGGGTAAACTTGTCAACATATGGGGTACATCTAACTCTTAATAAGGATAGAGAAAGCAAATTGGGCCACCTACCACCAGTTTCTAGAACATATTTAGTCAGGGTTTCTTTCAGGGTCCTATTTATCCTTTCCACTTGCCCTGAACTTTGTGGGCAATAGGCACAGTGTAACTTCCAATCAATATGTAGTGCCCTTGCCAACAATTTGGATATCTGTGCTGTGAAGGCAGGCCCATTGTCAGACATGAGGTGATGAGGGATGCCAAATCAGGGAACTATCTTCTGGAGCAAAACCTTAGTTACTATGTTGGCTGATTCTCCTTGAGTGGGGAAAGCTTCTTCCCAACCTGAGTAGATGTCAACCAATACCAGTATATATTTGAACCTATTGCTGGAATTTATTTCAGTGAAATCAAGTTCCCAATGTTCCCCTGGTTCTCTTCCTTATAGTCGATTACCTTCACTCCTTGGTCTCTCATTGCAGTTTACCTGTGCACACACTTCACACCTGGAACTGATGTCCCGGAGCATAGAGGTCAGTCCTGGGATTGAAAACTTAAAGCTCGTTAGTCTTTTTAACTTTGATTCTCCCAGGTGGGTTAAGTGATGTAACTGATGAACAAGTTATCACCCCAGGGCTCGGGAGAGACAAATTCGTTCCTTTGTACCTTTCCACCAGCCTGAGTCCAATTTTGTACCCCCCTCACTTTTGATTTTCCTCTTCCTCTTCTGGGGTATATGTGGGCCTTTCTGGCAGGTAGCCAAAGGTTTGGATGGGCAGAATGTCTATTGGCCCCACTGGTTCTCTGGCCACTCATCGGACCACATCATCAGCCTCTCAGTTATCCCGGGCCTCAAATCTGTCTCCTTTTTGGTGGCTTTTGCAATGAATAATGGCCAATGCCTTGGGTTCCCAAATTGCCTCCAAAATTTCTTCTCTATTTTTAATAGTTTTCCCTTCTGATGTCAATAGCCCTCTCTGCCTGTAGAAGTCACCATGCACATGGGCAGTAGTGAATGCATACCAGCTGTCAGTGCAGATGTTTACAGCCTTGTCCTGACCTAACCTTAGGGCTTGAGTTAAGGCTATTATTTCAGTCCTCTGTGCTGATGTCCCCTGGCTTAAAGCTTGTGCCCATATACTTGTCCTTCTGGACTGACTATGGCTGCCCCCATGTACCTGATTCCATCTTCTACAAAACTGCTACCATCGGTGAAGTAGGTCTCATCTGGGTGTTGCAGGGGAATGTCAGTCAGGTCGGGGTGGTTGGTGGTAGAATTGTCAGAGTGTCCAGGCAGTCATGGAGGGGCATGCATGGGTCAAATTCTGGGAGTAAGGTGGCCAGATTAAGGGCCTTTCCTTGGGTGAATCTGATGCATGGTGCATCCAGCAAGAGGGTCTGGTACTGAGTCAGGCAGGCATTGCAGAGCCATTGTTCTGGGGCTCCTCTCAGTAATGTCTTCACTGCATGGGGTGTGGTGATAATGAGGTCCTCCCCCAGGCTGAGCTTATCTGCCTCTTTGACCAGGAGGGCAGTGGCTGCAACTGCCCTCAAACAGGTAGGCCATGCACCTGCCACAGGATCAAGTCTTTTAGACAGGTAGGTCACAGGTCTGTTCCAAGGCCCTAATGCCTGAGCTAGCACACCTTTGGCTATGACCCCTTGTTCAGACACAAATAACAGAAAGGGCTTGGTGACATCAGGTAGGGCCAGGGCTGGTGCTTACACTAAGGCTTCCTTTAAAACTAAAAAGGTGGCTTTTTCCTTTTCTGTCCACACTAGGGGAGTGGTTCCCCCCACACACCACTGCCCACCCCCTGCCCCCTGCATTGGCTGAGTAAAGCGGTTTGGCAATCTTGGCAAAACCCAGAATCTACAACCTACCATATCCAACTGTCCCTAAAAATTGTCTAATTTGTCTCTTAGTGGTGGGTGGGGGGATGTGTAGGACAGCTTGTGTCCTCTGAGGACAAAGCAGTCTGTTTCCTTTAGTAAGCTGGTAGGCTAAGTATGTGGCCTTAGTTACATATAATTGGGACTTCTTGGCTGAGACTAGGTAACCTAGTTGTTCCAACAACTTCAAAAGATCTCAGGTAGCTTTTTGAAACATCTCAGTGTCTTTTGTTGCAATCAATAGGTCATCTACATACTGTAGTAGAGTCACCTCTGGGTGGGTGGCTCGAAACAGGGACAAGTCTCTGTTCAGGGCTTCATCAAAGAGAGTTGTGGAGTTCTTAAAACCCCGTGGTAATCTAGTCCAAGTCCATTGACCAGAGTAGCCACCATCTGGGTCCACCCATTCAAAGGCAAATAAGGACTGGCTTACCTTGGTCAGCGGGATACTGAAGAAGGTGTCCTTGAGATCCAAAATGGTGTAGATCTGTCTCTCCAGGGCAATTAAGCTCAGCAACATGTAAGGATTTGGCACCATGTGGTGAATGGTTTCCACCCTCTTGTTGACTTCTCTCAAATCCTGGAATGGTCGGAAGTCATCTGTGCCTGGTTTCTGGACTTAAGGAGAGCAGGGCTCCAGGGGCACTTACATGGCATGAGGATTTTAGCATCCAGAAGCCTCTTGATGTGAATACAGATTTTCTCTTTGGCATTTTGTCTGATTGGATATTGTTTTACTGCCGTTGGAGTCGGGGTGGCATGTAAAGTGACCACTAATGGGGGTTGATGGGTGGCCAGTCCTGGGGGATTAGTCTCTGCCCATACTCTTGACACAAGATGGTAAATTCCTGAAGAAACTGAGAGTCTGCTGTTTTTGAGTCCATACGTGTGATATTGGGGAGCAACAGATATTCCTCTGATAGGGGGCAAGTAACAAGAATTTTGTCAGGCTTGTTACCAATTGAAAGGCTAGCACACTGGCCCTCAAAGGATATTGTAGCTCTTAACTTTTCAAGTAAGTCCCTTCCCAGCAATGGGTATGGGCAATCTGGGATCACAAGAAATGAGTGTGGCACCCTGTGGCACCCAAGATCCACTGTCCTTTCTGTAGTCCAAGGGAAGCCTGTAGTAGCAGTCCCAGTGGCTCCTTGAACAAAAGTTTTTTTGATCATTGACCCTAGTGGTTGGGTCAGACCCAAATATGCTGCCCCTGTATTGACCAGGAAATTTATAATTTTGCCCCCTACTTTGGCTTTTACCCTGGGCTCCTGGGGGATTAACAGATAAGAGCCCTGACCCCCCTAGTCCTCTTCTTACTGTATCATCAAAACCTCCAGTTTGTCCTTCTTGGAGGGGGCTCCTTTCTCCCCATAGGGACTCTCATTTTTCCAATCTCCAATCCTCTTACAACTAGCACATTGGTTCTTCCCCATGCAGGGATGGTGTGAGTCCTCAAGGGGCTTTCCCTTCCTTCTGTTCAGAGGGACTGTCTCTTGTGCCTGGATTGCAACAATAGTGACTTTCCCCAGTTTCTTGGCTAGGACTTCCTCAGGGGCATCACGGTTATCATAAACTTTCTGGGCTATGCTCAGGAGTTCAGTCCTATTCTTTCCATCTAATCCCTCCAATTTTTGTAATTTTTTCTAATGTCTGGGGCTGACTGGGAAACAAAGGCCAAATTTAAAGCTGCTGGATTTTCAGGAGCATCTGGGTCAATAGGAGTGAAAACTCTATAGGCTTCCAAGAGTCTCTCTAAAAATGCAGCCGGAGACTCTGTTTTTTCCTGGTGAACCTCATTTACTTTACTCATATTAGTGGGCTTTTTGGCAGCTGCCTAGAGTCCCCATAATAAGTGCTGGCAGTATGTCCCCAGCCTCCTTCTACCATCATCATCATTGGGGTCCCATTCTGGGTGCCGCAAAGGAACCACTGCTTTAGCCCTAGCTAAATGCCCTGGAGTTCCAGGAGTGATGCTGGGGTTTGGCCTCAGGGCCTCTTTGACTGCCTGTTGATAAATGCAGTCCTGCTCCTCAGTGGTGAACAGGATCTGTAAAAGCTGCTGGCAGTCATCCCAAGTTGGCTGATGTGTATGGAAAACAGACTCAAGAAGAGAGATTAATGCCTGAGGTTTTTCAGAGAAGGGGTGATTTTGATGTTTCCAATTGTAAAGATCACTATTTGCAAAAGGGGCATAAATCAATCCTCCCCCGGGCTCTGTCTGTTTTAAAGTAAAAAGGGAGGAGGAATAAGGGGCTGATGGACCATAATCCTGTCCTGATCAAGTATGGTGAAGTCAGTGGATCTGCTCAGAGTAGGAGTCTGGAACTGGAGGGCCTGCAGTGGGAGATTCAGGGCCCCTCCCACAGGCACCAATTCCACCTGAGTGATTATGGGGAGGTCAGCACAAATCATCCTCAGGGTCAGAATGGAGAACACCTTTACTGCTTGACACAGCCATCAGAGAGGGGCTCTTTTCTGGTAGGTTTTGATTTCCCCTTCTCCTCCAATTCAGGGTTGCCAAAGGTCGATCAGGACCTGTATATTGTATAAAATATTTAGGGGGATTTTTCAACATATCAATCCAAAAGTTGATATATGGGAATTGATCCAGATGCCGTGGGTCCCTGACTTCCATGACCACATTCCAAACCTTGTGAGCAATGTGCATAAAATAAGTTCCCACTGAGGGCCAACCGACTCTGAATCTGGGCCATTCTCATTGACACAGAATTCGTAATTTGCCTTTAGAAAATTTTATGCCATATTCATCTTCCCTGTCTGTGGAATAAATTTTTTTGAAGTTATTCAAGACACAATCAAGTGGATTTCCTTATGTGGACTGTGAGGAACCCATAATTTTAGCCTGTGAATACACAAAAGGCACACAAAGCAAGCAGACAGACAACAATAAACAAACAAAAACAAACTTTGGCCAAGTAAACCTCTGGGGCTGAATGGATTTGAACCCCACCCTGGGAGTTGCTCTTCTGAGGACTTTGACCCAGTGAGTCTGCTTGCAGTTGAGAAGAGACTCTAGGTAGGGGAAACTGTGCTACATCCAGCTTCCTCCTACCTACCCACAGTGCACTAAGAATCATTTGATTCTTACCTCTAGAGGCTTTTCCGATAAACTCCTGAGGCTCGGTTGATTGGCGATACGGACAGACTGGGACTGGCCTCCCTGGAGCCCTGGAATACCATCAGGGTGGCCTCTCCTTCTGCACACTGGTGTCCAGAGGGGCCAAACACTGTCGATGTCCAATCCTGGTCTCTCCTAAAAAGAAACAATGGCTCTGAGATAATAAGCTCCAGAGCAGCTGGCTGTCTCCCTGGGGCCTCCAAGAATGTTAGACCCAGTGAGAGAGATAACCAACCAGAGACTGATATTAAATCCACACAGGAGTTTATTACCAGCTGGGACCTGAGCCAAGCATCGGACTCGAGCCCTGACTGGGGGAGACAAACATGTTTTATACACCTTTGAGGCCAACAGTTTCTAGGCCCCACTGTGGGATAGAACTAGCAAAGCAAGCCAAAGGTACAGAAGAGGAAAGTCCTGCTGTTAGAACATTTATAAAACAATAGTTGATTAATTGTTGTTTCTAAAAGACTTTCTAAGGGGAGGAGGCTCCTAAGCTTCCTCCTTCTGAGTTCATCTAAAGGGCTGGCAGGTGGGTCGTTCAGCAGCAATATGGACAATATGGAGTCTGTTTTGCTAACTAGGGTCCTTCAAATAATACATGGAAACCTTATATTTTGCACATAATGATCATATCAAAAGGGCTTTGATGTAAGTCTGACACAAAACAGAAATCAGAAAATAATAAATTAACTTCTCTATATTTTAAAAATATATGTTTTCTTAGAGAATGCTCTGCATTGACTCAAAAGAAAATACGAAAAGACCTGAAAGTGACTGCAACACAGATAAAAAAAAATATAACTAATCTCCTCAATATAATTCATTCCTGTAAGTATTGTTACAGGGCCTGGCAAGTTGGAACTATAGAGATCCATCACAATCTGAATCAAACTGTTTATTGTCATAATAAACATTATTATTGTCATAAACCAGTGGTTGAGAGTGGCTCATACCAGAAAAACTCTCAATAAAGGAAAAGCAGCTTGTGGAGTTTTTTTAAGTGACTCTTCTAATTGGGGAGGGCTGAGGGAGGGGTGTGTGCATAATTTCACAGGAGTAGATCTTTGCTAAATTAGTGGGGGTCAGGGGAAGTTTCACACAGTTTAATTGAAACAAAATATCACACAGGTGAGGAGCATTCTGCTTACAAGGCACTAAAGATAATAATAGATTCAGATTGGTCTTCCAAAAGGTTACAAAGATAACATATAGTCGCAGACTCACACAGGCTGTGGAGGTCTGTTATGCATTAACTGAGGCAACTCCCAAGGGGGGGAGGAAAGGGAAGGCAACCACCAAGAATCACTTGACTTAATACAAATGGAGTCCAGTTGGCTGTCATAGTATTTAAATTGTTTCAGTAGTTCATTTTATTCAAAAACACGTATACATAATAAGTAGGAAGTGAAATTGTAAGGATGGCAGCTATGAGAACTGATTTATTCAAAGTGATTGATGTTAAAATTCTACTTTTTAGGAGTCAGTGAGGTACAATGCCATGAAGTGCACACAAAAAGATGAAAGTCTTTTTCAAGAACTCATATCTGAAAACTTGTTTATTTAGGATTGGTGAATACTGTACCTGTCACCTTTTTTATTTAGGGATATTAATAGCATAATGGTTATTGAAATTGGTCCAATTGAATTAATTTTCTGGTTTGCCTGTCAATTATCAGACTAGTACCACTATTCAATACTACCACACTTAGAATACTAAACCTCCTAAAATCCTAGAGGATTTTATCCTCAGCCCAGACTTGAGGCATGTTCATTGGTTAGAATTATAAAAAGAGAAGAGGTTCTGCACCCACCTATTTCCCCTGGGGGTGAATAGCAGTGATTAATATTCAAAATAGGCATCAATCTCCCAAACCCATTTTCTTTCAAGAAATTCCTTCTTTATTCTCCATATGCTTGCTACATGACTTGTTTTGCCATTTGATCCCCATTCAATGGATATTACCTGGATGACTGTACTTGTAATCTTATTGGTTGATTATGGTTTTGTCCCATCTCATGCCCAACATGTGATTTTTAATTGAGTCTTATAGTTTTGTTCCACTTTGTTCCTGGCTCACCTAGGCTTTGCCCTACAAAACACCTTTGAGAAATGGGGTGTATGGACAATCACTTTCCACTCCCCTTCTGATAGATAGAAGCTATCTTTCTCTCAATAAATTCTTCCTACTCTTAACCTCCATTGTTCCTAGAATTCATTCTGCTATTTTGGAGAACACAAACTCATATTTTGGATATCTAGCAGGTTTGGAGCTATAGTATTTACTTTGTTTGGATTATTTTTGCTTATTTGGATTACTTGGAGCCCTCTATCAGTATGAATTCCTTATATCTCTTTGGTGTAATTATAGCCATATATTCCATACCTGGATATAGAAAATTAAGCAGTTTTAATTTAAGAAAAAGCTTTGTAGCCTAATGGTGTCAGGGTGTTTTGTTATTATTATTTTTTATTTTGGCTTGCTTATTTTTTTAATATATAACTTTATTATCATTCACTAAAACACATAAATACAAAAATTAAAATTATTCAAAGAAAAGTGATACAAGGGAAAAAACTATAAGAATATTCAAATATAATAGAACTCACCCAAAGCAAAACTGAAAAATACTTAAACATTTTCCCATATAATTTTTAAAAAATCTTAAGAATTAACAAGACATCAAAGGATGTGATTTGTTTTAGAAAGATTTTCAAAACTAATATTGAACAAATAGTGGTCTGGAAAAAATTCTAATTTTGCTGTTTTGCTTATTTTGTATATAAAACCAAAAAGGCCATTTAAAACCACTGAGATCATTTATAATTTATTTTGTTAGCTATGTTCTCACTTTTTCCATAAAACAATTCAATTACGAACTTCTTATTGTCTAATATTTTTTTTCTTTTAAAAGCCATTAATACATATTTATTTAGTGTATTTAGTAAGGAAATATCTTTGTATCTCTTGAAGAGGATAAAACTACTACTTTTCCATTTTTTATATTTTCATATGGAATTATGTTTTTTTATCTTTTGTTTTGAAATAGTATATTTGCCATAGCTACATCAACTGAGATATCTTACTCATCCTTTTACAAAGATAAGAAACTTATACCATGATGATGCTTTTTAATTTTTCTAAAATAAATAACTCAAGTATGAGGCTGAGTGACTCTGAGGGAGCATCAACTTGGCATAAAAGTACCTAAGTAGATTAGATTCAGCTTTCCTACATGCCACATTATGAGTTCTTATCCTCTCTCTTCTCTCTCTGTCTCTCACTTTAATGGCTTTTTTTGCTGTTTCTATGGGACTCTTGGGACCGTTTCTTATATTCTAAAGCTTATAAGAAGTTCTTACTGAAATATAATGTATCTATAAAAATGTACACATTAGATAAATATGGTTCAGTAAATTAACACACTGTTTTTTTGTAGTCAACACTGAGAAGTGTTCCTTGTATTCATTTTCTGATACTTTACTCTTCCAAGAGAAGCTACTATTTTAGTATATTCAGTATAAATTAGATTTGCTTGCTTTTTTCTATATAAAAGAATCATACATATGAATACTTGCTTTTCTGACTTCTACTGTATGTGCAATTTCCAACCATATTGTGGTGTAGAGTTGTGCAATTTTCATTTTCACTATTGAATAGCTTTCATTATGTAACTGCTTCATAATGGCTTCATTAGCTTATTTATATTTATAGCTCTACTTCTTGCATCTACTGCATTCACACCATATTTTTCTGCCCTCAAAGCTTCATTGTCCCAAATTGCTTACTCTTTTCCAGGAGGTCTTCTAGCATAACACAATTCTGAAGAGAAAATGCACTTGTTAATTCTTGTGTTTGCTTTTGACAACTAAGTTACAGAGTGCAATGGTCAAGAGACTTAGAAATATCAGCCTTCTATATTTAACATACCCTTCTCTTTATTAGTCCTTAAGGGCTCAAAAATATAGTATGTGAAAATATGTTGATGTGGGTTCAAACACAACTCACATTTTACCTATGAAAACCACTTCGTTGAAACACTGAGCTCCTGCTACTAGATCCAGGCTACCTCTCCAGATTGAGCAGCTCTTCTAAATCATATAACACCTCTGTGAAACTTGTTGTAGCTCACCTAGATATTTTCTCACTCTTTATTTTTAGCAGGGCAAATTAGGAAAAAAAAGGCTAGAACTGGTAAATGAATAGAGTAGCTCTGTTTCGTAGGAGTTGTGCTCTTGGTTAATCTACCATAAGAAGAAGCAGTGGAGAAAGGTTTTGATTTACTCAAAAATTTAAGATGTACAGTACTTAAGATGGCTGAGTAGTATGCCATTGTATATACCACATTTAAAAAATCTATGTGTTGAGGGCATATGGGGTGGTTCATTGATTTATTGTGAGTTGTGCTGTTATAGACATGAGTATCCATATATCACTGTAATGTGATAATTGTAGCTATTTTGAGAAGGTACTCAGAATAGGTATAACTGGGTCAAATGGAATTTCTAGTTTTAGTTTTTTGAGGAAAATTCATATTGATTTTCATAGTGGTTGCACTAGTTTACATTCCTACCAAAAATGTAGAAGGGTGCTTTTTCCTGCAGTCTCTCTAGGATTTGTTGTTTTTGGGGGTTGCTTCGTTTATAGGAAAACAGATGAATCTTAAGACCATAGCACTAAGTGAAACAAGTCACACACAAAAAGTGAATATTGCATGGTTTTTCTAATATGAAGGACTCAAAATATGAGTAATTTAAATAGCAAAATAAAAGACATGTTAAAAAACAGAGAAGTAGACTCTGTAGAGATGGGAAAGGGCTCTGGGGAAGGAGGGAGAAGGGAAGATGGAGAAAGGGGAGTAAATAGGATAAAAATGTGATCTGTATATGTCTCAATTCCCCAACCTGAATATAACACAATGTATTTGCAAACATACACCAATAAAGTTTTTAAACAAGATGAACTACAGCTTTGTACTAGGACAGAAACATGGAAATTACTTGTTTTAAGATTCTTAAGAGTCATCCTACACTATTTTGTATCTATATGTAAGCATTTTAATCATTCTTCAAAAGTGATAATGCTCCCAATATTAGACAGATAGTTTAAGGAGGATTATGTTTTTTTTTGTAATCTATCAATCCTTTTAATCATATTGGTGACTCCAGGTAAATTGTACATCCTTGTAATAAAATCTTTGTGTCTGTGTAACTCATAAATTATGTCAGTTGTGTTATATAGGTTAGGATAGAAAGTCCCTGTCTGAAAGTTGGACATTTTGATTAATTGTACAAAGTTGGACAAAAACAGCACAAAAGAGAGTATTTCTTATGAAAGATACAGAAGGTAATACTTATTCTATAATTATTTGTGACATTATATTTGTGTTTCCTAGAAAATACTGGGACTACTTTTTATCATATCCATTGATTTTGTGTAAATATTTGCTTAAAAAAATCTAGTTTTGCTTTTTGAAGAGTCCTATAAGCAATCTACTTTGAGGTTCTTTGAGAAAATATTAAAACATCTTTATGTCTCCTTCTATGTGTGTATTCCCTCCAAGAATTTTGAGATCATAATATCTTCCATGCTAATTGGACAACCACATTTAAGGTAAGACCTTTTAATGATATTGTTGATAACAAATGGCAGGTAACTGATTATGGATATGAATTTACAGGGTACCATACTTTAAGTCCTATCACTGATAGTTGAGTGTAAGAAATCATTTCAATAATATGCACTACTGAAAAAAATGTCAGGAACGTCTCAGTGATGACCCATTAGTTCTTAGTTTCTAAGAGTGGGGGATAACATTTTGTGATGCCACTGTTGTTGATCTTGGTTTAGCTTTTTTTTTTTTTTT
>NW_004624915.1:1525103-1558518 GCF_000247695.1 Heterocephalus glaber
GAATTTGGAAGCCTTGCTTCCCTTTCAATTTTCTTGATGAGGTTTAAGAGTAATAGCAATATATCTTCTTTAAATATCTTGTAGAATTCAGCAGTGAAGCCATCAGGACCTGGGGTTTCTTTGTTGGTAAATTTTTCATTGCATTTTCAATTTCACACTTTGTAATTGGGGTGTTTAGGATTTCTATACCTTCTTCATTTAATTTTGTAATTTCGTATGTATCTAGGAATCTGTCCATTTCTTCTGTGTTTTCCATTTTACTAGAGCACAGTTTCTCAAAGTAGATATTGATGATCCTCTGGATTTCTGCTGGGTCTGTTGTGACTTCACCTTTTTCATTCTTAATTGCATTGATTGAGCCTTTTCTTTCCTTTTTTTGGTAAGGCTGGCTAAAGTTTTATTGATTTTATTTATTCTTTTGAAAAAACAACTCTTCGATTCATTAATTTTTTGTATTATTCTCTTAGTCTCCATTGCATTGATTTCTGCTCTGATCTTTAGAATTTTCTTTCTTGTACAAACATTGGGTTTGTTATTCTATTCTTTTTCTAGGAGCTTGAGGTTCTGCATTAGGTTATTTAACTGAGTTGTCTCTGTTTTCCTAATATGGGCATTCACAGCTGTAAATGTCCCATGTAGAACTGCTTTCATTGTGTCCCATAGATTCCTGTATATTGTACTGGCATTATTATTTACTTGTAGAAACTGTCTAATTTCTTCTTGAATTTCCTCTGTGACCCATTGGTTGTTCAGGAGGGTGTTATTCAATTTCCATGCATTTGTGGGAGTTTTGTGGTTTCTTGTGTTATTAACCTCCAATTTTATTACACTATGGTCTGATAATATACAGGGAGTAAATTAAATTCTTTTACATTTACTTAGACATGTTCTATGAGTTAGGATGCGGTCTATTTTGGAGAATGACCCATGTGCAGCTGAAAAGAATGTGCATTCTGATTTTGTGGGGTGGAACACTCTGTAAACATCTATTAACTCCATGTGTTCAATAGCTTGGTTTAGTTCTAGGATTTTGTTGTTAATTTTTTTGTCTAGATGATCTGTCTATTTGTGATAGTGGGGTATTGAGGTCCACTACTACAAATGTATTAGTGCTTATTTGCTTTTTCATGTCCATTAATATTTGTTTTGTATAGTTGGGGGCATTCGTATTTGGTGCATAAATATTTAGGATTGTCATCTCTTCCTCTTGGATCATTCCCTTCACAAGGATGTAGTGACCATCTTTGTCTCTCTTATTTAGTTTTGGTTTAAAATCTACTTTGTCTGCAAATAAGTTGCCTGCTTGTTTCCTGGGTTCCTGTAGCTTGGAAAACTGTTTTCTGTCCTTTTATTTTCAGTCTCTGAATTTCTTTTTGAGTTAGGTGTGTTTCTTGTATACAGCATATTGGTGGATTTTGCTTCTTAATCCATTCTGTCAGTCTATTTGTTTTGATTGGTGAATTGAGGCCATTAACATTGATAGTTATAATTGAGAGATATTGACTTATCCTTGTCATGATGTTTTACTGTTGTTGACTCTTTTATTTCTTATTTTTCCCCCTTTCCCTTTAGTATCTCACCTTGCCTGATGGCTTCCCTCTGTTGGGCCTCATGGAGTTGTGATCTTTATTGTCTTTTTCTGGGATATTGCTTAGAATTGTTTGAAGTGCTGGTTTGGTGTGCATGAAATTTCTCAGGTGTTCTTTGTTGTGAAAGTATCTAATTTGCCCATTGATTTTGAAAGATAATTTTGCCAGATGCAACAGTCTAGGTTGGAAGTTATTTTCTTTTAGTCCTTGAAATACTTCACTCCAGGCTCTCTTTAACTTGAGGGCTTGTGTTGAGAAATCTGCCATGATTCTGATGGGCTTTCCTTTATAGGTGATTTGTTTCTTTTCTCTAACTGCCTGCAGAATTTTGTTCTTCTGTTGGGTTTCTGGGATCTTGACTATTACATGTCTAGGTGTATTTTATTTTGATCATGGCTAGTTGGAGTTCTATATGCCTCACTTATCTGTATGTCCACTTCTCCACCTCTGTCTGGGAAGTTTTCTACTATTACTTCTGTGAACATTTTTTTAATGTCAACTATACTTTCTCCTGTTTTTTCGTGGACTCCTATCAGTCTTATGTTATTCTTCTTTGCATCATTTAGCAGCTGCTGGATTGATTTCTCATGGTCCCTTACTATTTTTAATAAATCTCTGTTTTCATGGTCCTTCACCACAACCCTGTCTTCTATATCTGATATTCTATCTTCAGATTCCCTTAATCTGCTCTGCATGCTTTCAATGGAGTTTTTTATCTCCTGGATATCTGTTTGAATCTGTTTCATGGATCCTGTTTCTTTCTTATGTCAGGCAATCATGGTTTTCATTTCTTTTTTATGCTGGGCATTCATGTCTTCCAGCATATTTCTGAGCTCATCTACTTTTTAATCTGTTTCTGTTCTAGAGCCTCCAATCATGTCTTTCACTCTGCTCACCATTTCTGTAGTTATCTAGGAGATTATTTCTGTTTTAAATTTTTCTAGAACCTCATTCAGCGGTTTTGTTACTTCTTGTGCTATCAGTTCAGAATGTCCAGGTGGTTGATTATCAGACTTTTCCACCTCATCTCCCCCAAAATTTGCCTTTTGATGGGTGGAAGTCTGAATTTGTGCCTTACTTAAATGTCTTTGCATTTTTGTTTTTGGTACTGTCCTTGGTTTAGTTTCTGAATTAATACTTTGAAGTTGCATATTGTAAGTATCTTTGTTGATGTATTTAGAACCCTTATGGAATGATTGCTTCTCAGAGGTGTCTTCCAGATATACCTGGTCTTTAGGTTTTGAGTCTCTAATGGCTCTGAGGCTGTCTCATTTTCATTATACCAGGAACAACAACTGATTAGATCAATCACAACATCTTAGCCCAAGTGATACAATTAGCTATATAATAGCATCAAGTACCTCTTAGAAAATGACAATTTGTGGTAGTTATTAATCTATCTCCTTTAACTGTGTGAATTAAATCAAAATCAAGATCCAACCCAACATATGTGTATAGTGAATAAACTCTTCAATATAGCAGCTTTACCCTTGGGAATGGGGAGTTAGAAGGAGTTGGGGAGGGAGGGATAGGTAGGTAGAAGGATATGGCAAGGTTAGCAGTGAGGCCAGAGCACACAAGTGAGAGAAGGAAAGAGAAGAAAAGAAAAATAAAGAAGAGACATGAATTAGGGCCAGAACAGAAGCACAAAAGGAGATGAAGAACAATGTGGGACAGCAAGGGGGAGAGAGGGAGAGAAAGAAAAGAGAAAAGAAAGAAAAAAGAGAAAAATAAAAATTTTAAAAGAGTAGAAAATGAAAGAAAAAAATTAAAAATCAGAGCAAAAAAAATAGTGGTAATTTTGAAAATAACAAATAATAGATAAAAATGGAAAAACTCCTTCAGGGTATATCTCTGCTGCCACAATAGACAGTGTGGGCAGCAGTGTGCGGTTATAAGTCAATGAATGTCAGTAAGCCAGTCCCAGACCCGTGAGATTCAGGCAGATTTCTAGCTGCAAGTCTCAAGTTGAGCTCCCTGTCCTCCTACAGGTTTGAACTGTGCAAGGTTCTACTGCAGGTTCCAGCTGCCTTCCCCCTGAAGATAGTCCAGGTTCTGATGGGAGGTGATTATCCCTCTAACTTACCAAGTATGGTGGTCTGGTGTGCCTCTATTGCAGAGATTCTCTTCACTTTTCCAGTGGGCTTCAGTTATCATCAGGGAGACTGACAGAGGCCTGTTCTCCCTTGTTCACTTCTGCAGCTCAGGACAATGGCCTTTATGGCCCCCTGTGCCTCTGTAGTGTGGAACCAGGTAGCTGCGCAGCCAAGAAGCCAGAGGTGGCGGGGGGGGGGGGGGTCTCTGTTTTTGCATGTGCCCGCATGGCTCCAGGGGTGGCTGGTGGGCATGCCAGGGGGTCCTCACCTCCTCTTGGTGGCAAGTAAGCATAGCCAGACAGACAGAGCTGGGCTCAGTCAGTTCTAGGTGCTCGGCCCACCCATGTGACTCCACCTCTCTTTCAATTCCTTATAAATATTTGAAAATGCTCTAAACTATGAAAAGATTTCTGTATTTGGGCAGCATATAGCACCAACTTTACAGACTCAATAAATTACCTTAAAGCTGAGACATAATCAAACATGACTTTCGTACAACCAAGACAAGGAGACAGTGTTAGAGCTAATTAGTTAAAGGTATTTTAAGACTTCTGGAAGACTATAGCATATCTGATATATGTAAAAACATTCATAAATGTAGGTAATATCAAGGATTATGTGAGTATTGCAATTTAAATATATATTTTGTGATCATCTACAAGTCTAGAATTTTCTGCATGTGAATTCTTAATATAAACTGTTTATTGAAAAAAATGATATAAGTAAGATCACATTCAAGTCCTTTTTCTGGTATCTAATTAAAATTTAAAAGCATCACTTTTACAAAGAGCCCATAGAAGAAAATGTAATGTTCTAAAATACATAGACAATATGAATGAATAATTGCAAAAAAATACAAAATGTAAGTTACAAATTCAAATAAAAATACTTATATGCTTTTTAGTATAAAAGTAACAAAATATGTTGCAATTTAAATTGGAAATAGTAAATTAAACATTAAAATGGGTGAGTAACAATGGTATGATATATAAAGAACAATAAGAGAAAATCTTACTTTGCAATTCAATTTCTAAGAATTTATTTTAAGGAAAAAGTTCTGAAGATATACCTGCAAGTAATTTCATTCAAATAAGTATAATCATAAAACAAGATAAATTAGAAACTGTATCAATCTATAATTATTATTAACTTATGACTATCACACTGTATTATTTTAAATAATGACTTTTAAAACAGTATTATTTCCTATGAATAAATACTAAATGATGTGACATAGGAAATCTATTTGCACTATAATGTAAAGCAATATTATATGATATAATTTGATGGCATGAAATATTATGTTTTGAAGTCACTCTTCAGAAAGTTAAAATATAAATGATAGAATAAAAACATACATTCACAACGTTTTTGATCAGTTACTTTCCACAAAAGGAAATTCAAAAAACTAAATATCATATAAAGTGATTTAACTAAATCATAAAATGAAAATTAAATTACTAAAATATCATTTTGTAAAAAAAAGAAACCGTAATTGCAAATGTGATTGGATATGTGCTAAAATGAGAACCCTCAGGTATCTACACTGGCTAAGTCATTCCAAAATTTGATCCACTTAATGAAATTGATTATGTGTACTTCTAGGGTTCAGAAATTCCTCAAGATAGATACAGCTCAAAGAAATGTCCACAGAAGTTTCACAGAGGAGGGCCTTGGTTAAGTTCTAGAATGTTCCCCCAAAGGTTCATTTGTTCAGAGTTGGGGCTTTTGGAAGGCTATTGAATCATGAGGGTGCTATTCTCATCAGTAGATTGATCCACAGATGAATTTATACCTAAAGGTGCTTTCAGAAAGTGGAGCCTTGTTGAAAGATATGTGTCACTGAGGTCAAGACTTTGGAGAGTATATCTCTCTCTGGGCTCCTCCTTTCCCTCTCTCCTTCCTGGCTGTCACATGGTGAGCTGCTTTCCTTCATCTTGCCCTTTCTGCCTTGGAGTCAGCCAACTAAGACAAAATTCCAAGAAACATAAGCCAAATCAAACCTCTCATCCTTTCAGATGTGCATGTCAGGTATTTTGTCACAGGACATATATGAAAGTCATCCTTATTTGTGGTGATGCAAAATTAGACAGAATAACTTGGCTGTCCATTATTAGAAGCAGAAATAGGGAAAATGGGATACATGAAGATGCTGGAATATTAGGCAGTATTTAGAAGTAAGCATTATGTGCTTACACATATAACGACACATAACACATGACTGGATCTTTAAAACTTAAGGTTCATTGAGAAAAGTAAGATACAGAATTATATATATGGTATACTTTCAGTATTAATGAAAAATTGGTTTTAAAACTCCCTATAGGACTAAAATATTTGGATGTTCAAGTGTGTTATATAAAATACATTAGTATTTTCACATAGCCTTCTGTACATCTTATACTTTAAATCAGAGATCCCTGACCCCTGGGCCTCTTAGAAGCCAGGTCACACAACAGAAAGACAGCAGTGGATTAGCATCTGTATTTATAACCACTCTCCATCATTCACGCTACTCCCTGGCCTCTGTCTCCTGTCTGATCAACAGAAGCTTTAAACTATTATTTACAAGAGTATGAACGCTACTGTGAACTGCACAATCCAGGGTCTAGGTTGGAAGAGCCTTATGAGAATCTAATGCCTGATAATCTCAGGTAGCAATGAGGTAATGATGCTAGTGCTGGGGAGCAGATGTAAATACCAATTAACATTAGTGGAGAGGTTTGGCTGCACAGAAACCATAATGAATCAGTTGCTTCCAGACTCACTTCAAAAGCCTATCACTGAGTGGCAAGTGAACATTAAATTATATCTGGTCAGTCTTTATAGTGGGGAGTTAGTTGTACTTCACTTATACAGCTACATCTGGTGGCAGAAAAAAGTAATTCTGAGTTGTAAATTATTTCATTATATATTTCAATATAATAATAATATAAATAAAGTTCACAATAAATGTAATGTGCTTAAGCCACCCTAAAAACCTTCCCTCCCACCCCTACCCCACGGTTTATGGAAAAATTGTCTTCCATGAAAACAGTCTCAGATAAAAATTTAGGGACCACTGAATTAAATAATCTCTAGATTACTTTATAATAACTAATACAATGTAAATGCTACTTAATTAGTCTATATACTATGAAATTTAAAGAATAACAAGAAAAAGTTTGTATGTTTTATGTACATATATGCATATAGATAATGATATATTACTGTTATAGTTTTGATCTCTGGTTGGTTGAATCTATGGGTATGGGACTCACAGATATGAAGAACCAAACAGTATAAATGTGTATATACATATATCACTACATTCTCTTTGTGAGTATGTACTATGTAATATGTATTCCTAGCATCAAAATGCATTTTCAATAGTATGCATAAACAATACAAGACACTTTATAATGTGTATAATTGTCTATAGTTAGGATGGGGGGAAGGGCAGGAAGGGAATGAGAAATAGGGATAAAACAGAATGAATAAATAAAAGAAGACCAAATAAACAAACCAAATCAATAAGTGGCCTTGTATAACACAGTGATGATAATTTGTCTTGAAACAAGAAGTATGATTAACTAAAATTTCTGCCAGTCTGTTCCCTAAAGAAAACAATATATTCTAAGTCAGCAAATTATTTGGATCTTAGAAACAATTAATGTGAGTACAAAAATATCCATTGTGAGATATAAATAAGCAAGGTTTAACATCACAGTTAGAAGAAGCATTGTATATACAGTTGCAAAGTGAAAGGGCAAAGAGGTGGGCTAAGAAAAAGGCCTAAATGTAAAACAGATCATAAAACCAAAGTAATGAAAGCCAGAAAAATAGAAGGTGGCATAACAGACAATAAAACCTCCCTAGTTTTGTTTGCTCCTTCATCAAAAAAAAATCTGGAATTGTTTAGTTTGATTTAATTTCTCATGAAAAATATTGAATAGGCAAAATAATGTGTCTTGATTTAAAATCAGCTGGGATAAGGAGCTCATTGCTATCACAGCTGTTGTGAATATGGTCGATGTGTGCTGTCTGGTGTCTGGAAAGTTGATTCTCATGTACAAAAAGAAAACATTTTAAAATGCCATTTAATTTTTCAGTTAAAATCTCAGTTTAATGTTTTTATAAAACTTCTTCATTTGACTTAGAAATTGAATTACTCTTCTTTCAAGGAACTTTAATAACCATTTTTAAGGAGACTTTGATTGTTTGACCTTACTCTGAAACTTAATTAACTAAACTCAATTAACATATTAAAATAAATTTATAAATGTAATATATTTAATTCTTTTCATTATTTAAATTGTTTGACTACCAAACTAAATCTTCCAAAGCACTAAAGTAAATCTTATAAATCAATTTAATTACATTTATGAATAAACTGATTATTTTCTTAAATATTTCAATGCCATTTATAAATTTAGAATTATTTATATACAAAATCACAAGTTTAATTTATCAGTCTATAAATATGAAGTTAGTATCAGGATGTATTTTACACTCTGGTATGGTTTATTTTCTTATTTATTAATAGTATTTAAAATACTCCAAATGCACAAGTTATTCCTCAACACAATAAATAATACTACAACTTGGATTCATTTCATCTTTCTAACAAAGATTTCTAACAATGATAGGAAAAAATTGTTTTTGTCTTATATCAGACAAATTTATATTTTATTATTGCTTTATTCTTTAACAATCAGAAAATTGTACCAAGATATAGCAGTAGTCTAGATGACTGCCTTCTACAAGGACTCTTATTAAACACTATTCTAAACAACAACAAAAAAAATCCAGTGGCTTTAATGGGGGTAAGCACCATATATATCCTTGGGCTCAATTCATATAAGTCTTCAAGTTGTAGTAAAATTATCCACTGTTTCAGTTGCATTTTATATTTACTTGACTCTACCTACAGTTAAAGAACTTTAACAGAATTTTGGCAGAACTCCATCTGATTCTTTGGTCACCACTCTAAAGGAATTCTATAGCAAGGAATGTGTAGTGGCAGCCCTTTTAAATTTCTTGTCCAGTAGTGGAAGTTCTTACTGGGATGTGCCAAAGTTACATCCTGAGGCCCAGAAATGGCTATTAGAGCAGTAAACTCACAGAGAATCTTTCTCCTTCCACTTTCTAAATAGAGAGCTTCTTGCCAAATATAGAGCAGAAATAGTTTAAATTTTGGATAGTCCAAAATAAATGTTTCCCAGTGGTCATTTTTGTTCTCCTGATGTGTTCTGCCCCAATTTTTATGAGTTTTCTCTAGTTACATTTGGATTGATAATTTCTTGACTGTTCTCTTAGCTGAATTTCTCACTACTCCATGTATGTCCACATAGTGTGCACAAATGGAATGAACTGCCTTGTTCCTAACATATTCTTAAAATATTCTGCTTAGATTTTTTTCCCATTGGCATTATACACTGGAAATAGATAACCAGTTTATTTTAACCTGCCTCTTAATGGACAATTTAGAACAGGTATAAATATGGATAGGACAAAAATTAGGGAAAGAACTGGAGTTTAGGAAAGAAGTGATAGTTACTAATCTGGGGTATGCAGAGCATAAGATGAAGTTCTCACTACTCTAAAAAAGTTCTGAAAAGCAAGAACAACAGAATGAAATGTTAATACAGTTAAGCTAAATTAGAACATATCTCTATATTTTGAGATTATTTTATGTGTGAGTGGTAGAATTGTCTTTTCTTTAAAAAATATAATTTAAAACAGACAATAATTTTAACATCTTCACTTAGAAAAACTAAACTAATATGTATTCCATGTGAATTGCTTCTCTAAAATTTCTCTAGGAATTCTAAAAAGTTTGTGATAATAGTGGCTAATGCCTATTTGATAAACTGAGCGCTGTCTCCAATAGTAGAAATAAAATATTCCAAAGCTAACAACAAACTCTTGGGGGGCTGGAAGGAGATATTTTCCATTACTACTTATTTTGATTTTTTTTAATTAATGTTTTGGCTTTCTACTTGTGCCTAGAGGTAATTCTTGTTTTATTTTATCTTTGTTATTAGGAACTTGACAGGACTTTTAAATAAAAATAAGCCCACATGTTTAGGTGATAGTTGGCCCAGGCCCTACTGAGAAGGCTGTATACATATTTAATCTAAATAGTTGTCAGCTTCTGCAAATTACATGCCTTCCAGTTAAAGCTGAAAAGCAAATCAATCAAGGAATTAAATACCTTGGTAAAAAGCCTATTCAATAGCTGCTGTTTTACTACAACAGACAGGTGACTTTAGAATTAAGCCTCAATTTTCTATAATATGATCATAATTAATGATTGAAAATTCCCTTTTGATTTTTTTTGATATTTGGGAAAAATTGAAAGAATATTGACATTTTAGGACTTAAAAAGACCTTTATTGTACTGGATATGTGACATGACAACATAGTTCAAAGAGCAAGTATGCCTGGAATTCAAGGATAGATACAAGTTAACAGGGCCTGGGATTTAGATCAATGGTTCTGGCACCTGGCTCGCAAGCGCAAGGTCCCAAGTTTGATCCCTGGTACCAAAAAAACAGAACAAAACAAAAGTCAACACTTCAGGAGCCAAATCAATGTTCAATCTGAGGTCATGTATTTGAAAATAGGTGAAGCTTAGGAAAGAATAGGTGAGAAGCTTAGGAAATTAGATGCTTAGGGGACTTAGATTATAAAACATCCTTATTCAAAATATTTGCAAATGGATTGCAAAAAGGAAAAAGGAATTTTGTTCGCATTAGTATTGTTTTGATTATGTAACTCATGGGGCTATAATCTGAGCACCTTCCAACAGAGAATTAGTTATCAATACAAAACCATTATGTAACATTTTCTCAATATATCAAATGAACATGAAAATCAAAATTAAATAGATTCACATTAAAATTTCTTTCCCTATTTTTGTAATAATTATTGAGTGCCCCCTAAAAGGATATTGCTAGCATTTTGGCAAAATTATAAACAAACTCTTCTGCCAACTGGGAATTCATATCAACAGAAGTAGCAGAGAAAAGAAAGCACTTTTGTTACAGAGTGAACATTAAAATACAATGTAGTATAAACCACAATCAACTAATAGATTACACTTATCCATCAAATCTTATCCAGTAGATACAGCCCATTACAAAAAGGGTTACAAGATAAACAATAACTGGTCCTCAAGTAAGAGGATGTACCATATCATGTCTCACACATAGTTCATAACTTTATCTCACAGTTGGAGGGATCATCTATGTTAGATAATTGGCTTTATCCATAGGAAATATAAACTTCCCTATATTTACTGAAGGATGTAGTTTTGCAATTTAAGGCAAGATACTTGCCAAAGTTAGACTCCTGTCTTCTCACAGAAACTGGGAGATACTGGTCCTATCTTCATTGAAGATTATGTTTCAAAGAGATAGCCCCTACTCCTTGAGAAACACTTTCCCCCACGAACACCCTCTGACTGGAGATTGAATCCAATCCTCTCCCACTGATCTATCTCCTCATTCTTTTGCTTTATAATTTTGAGTTGGGGTCTCACTAAATTATCCAAGCTGGACTTCAGCTTACATGTTCCTGCCTCAGCCTCTCAGACTGATTACAGATGTTCCTCATCACTTTTAGCTGAGAAAGACGTTCTTGTTCACAAAGCTGACAAAAGGCCTATCTCAGTGGGGATTTAGCTCAGTGGTGCTGCCACCTGCCTCACAAGTGCAAGTTCTGGAGTTCAATCCCCAGTACCAAAAAAGAAAAAAAAAAGCCTATCTACTTTTTGAAAGAATTTACACACAGTCCAAAAAGAGGAAAAAGTACTTAGAAGTACAAATTTTCTATAAAGTACATTTGTGGAATATTTAACAGTTTGTATATATTCTGAGGAATGCATGCTTTGGTTATTTTGTCACTGAATGACTATAGTGTGTAAGTACATAAATTTGGTGATGCAGCCTAGTACACACCTAAGCTACGGGGTATAACCCATTCCTTTGCCATAAGCAATTGCACTAAAATGGCATTTGTGTATTTGACATATCTAAACATAGAAAAGGTACAGCAACAATACTATGTGATAGAAAACTTTCAGCTCCATTATAATTTTATGGTCCCACCATTGTACATATAGTCTGCCACTGAAAAGGAAGAGGAGAGAAATCTCTTGTCTAACAGGTAGTTAAAAATCTCTTATTTTTTATTGGATTTGTCCTTACACTAGACAGTGAACAAGAGATAGCACTTAAAAGACAAAGGTATTGCCCTCAAGAGATTAATGGAAAAGTTATCAGAATTAAAACTGGAATTACCATGTTCACCATCAATCTCTTCCAATTTTTAAGAGCAAAGATTATTGAGTGAATGTTATCATGACTTTACCTATGCATTTTAGCAGACGATATCGAACTGAAACAAGACTGAATCAATTAATTATGTCTTTATATGTATGTAAAGAAAAACATATGAAATATATGTAATGTAAGTAATAAAATACCTTACTGTTTTAGTAAGAAATGTGAAGAAAATTAGCTTTGAAAAAATAACTGAAATATCAGTTTCAATTTAAATGTTTGTACATAAAAAAGCTATAAGTCCTACTTCAAATAGTAACTACTTATTCCTACATTCAATGAATGTATCATCTATTTAATAGGTAATTCCTTAGCAATAGTATATACTATTCACTATATCACATGCTAACAGCAGTCAGCTGAATATATTAAAATACTGTTAAAAGTTTTGATTCAGTTCAAATTGGATTCAAATTCTCTTTTTCTCCAATTGTGCAACTTTTGGCAAGATATTTAAGCTCTCTGATTCTTAAGGTATTTGTTTAAAATTTATAATGCAACATATATATTTCATTTAATGTATGAATTAAATAAGACAAAGTTTGAAAAATTAACATAATATTTACTATTCAGAAAATGCTTTAAACAATAATTATTACTTTCAATTCATCTTGAGCAACACAAATAAAAATACCAGTGAAAATGTACTTCACTCATTTTAAGTATTATATAAGGGGATTAGGGTAAACATACTAGTAATACCAATCTATTTGGCCTAGCTTTAAATACTGGTTATGGAAAATGAGGTCTGCATCAGAAAGGCTGGAATAGAGGTAGGGAGAAGCAGAATGAAGAATCTTTAGCCCAATTCAGTCTAGCTTTATGTTAGCAACACTCACCATCCTAAAAAACAGATATTTAATATTTCCTAGCCAAATAAGAAATGAAAGTCAGAAAGGTTCAGTAATCTAGCCCAGTTCTTCTCAAGCTATTGGTGGTGAAGGGCCAGTTAGTTTTACTTTCAGCTCACTTGGTAGAAATGCTTTTTAAAAATGTAAGATAATTCTCACAAAAATGAACTAAAACATTAGCAACATACCTCATTCAATCTCCAGTTATCTTATTATATTCAACTGCTATAAAGTTATAGTTTAATAAATTATTCAAAATAAGCAAAATATGAGGAAAAGGAAAATAATTATGACCAGTATATAGATTATTTAACTGGTATTAAAGATAAATTTTTCATCTCTCTTAAACAAAGTTTTCAATTGAAATAAACTCTCCATAATAAATGTCTATGTATATTTTGAATGAACAGTGTGAATACTGATATTTAAAGTTTGTGATATAACAAAGACTACATATTTTCTCATTTAATCTAGGATAGATTGATGACATCACTTGCATAGCAAAATATATAGTTAAAGGTAAGAATTTCACTAGAATGTTGCTCATACTAGGATGACCAGGACGAAGAAGTTTGTTGATGAAAAGGAAGAAAAATATTTCTAAAAATTTTTCATAAAGCTCAAGGTATGCATCTTTAACTTTTATCCAGAATTATACACATAATTCTTTATTTTCAGTTTATCTTCAATTCTTTGTCAATACCCAGTTCTGTCAATGTATCTCATAAAATTTCTCATAGCCAAACTTAAATTATCTTTCAATGAAGCATGAATTCTGTATCATTAGTTTTCCATATATAGATTTATTTTTCATGAAAATAAAACCAAGTGATCTGTCAAATGATTAAAGTGTTCATCAATAATGTTCTTACAAACAGCCAATATTAAGATTACCTACCTCATTTATAATTGACAAATTATGGAACATATGAGAGTAAACTATAAACACCCTGTTTTTCAAATTTTCTAATGTTTTTATATGCTCTGGATTTTATCAGCCATTGAAACATTTAAACTTTCTTCATTGTATTACATTAATAAAATAATTTAAAAAATAAAGAATATCATAAACATAAATTTGACAGTCCAATTCATTTTTTAAAAATGGCTAAAACAAGACTTCTTCAATAATAATTCAGAATTTATTCCATATTTCAACCACATGCAATATTTTTCTCAAGCATCATACTTCTACAATGCCACTCCTTTAAGATTCTTTTTTATATTACCATATAATTAAAACATTACCCTTTGAACTAGTTATATCTAAATCAGTTTATACTTGACAGGGAGGTTTTTGTTTTGTTTTGTTTTAATAAAACTTTCTTGGTGAAAAACCAGTGCATCAATTTACATCTTGGCATGAGCTCTTTATTTTGGGTGATTATTTCACAGAAAAGAATCCTACATAAAATGTAAATTCCATACCATATTTATTGACAGTGTTACTTTTCATAATTTTATGCAGTTCAGAGCTAGTTTTGATTGTTACCAATCAATATGAAAAAGTTCCATCACATCTCTATTATCTTTAAATTGCATATATTCTAAAGGAATTACCATACTATACCATGAATTTATCAATTTGTAACAAACAGTGCTATGCTAGATTTACTTTTTCTGTAGATTGATATTCTGTATCATTAGCCGATTCTTAAATGTGTCATGGTATATGCTTTTAATGGGAAAGTGGTACTAGAGTCAACTATTTTGCAATAAAAACATTACCAGAGATTTTCTTTGCTACAATCATTCACTCCTTTCTTGGTAATTGCATATGACACTTTTATTCTTAGGAAACTGAAGTGCTATATTATACAAATCTGCAAAACAATAATGTTTATATGTGAAATAGTGAACATCTGCTACTATCAGCTTTTATTTCAATACTATTTCTTTCACAGAATTCTTGTTTTTAATGTACTTCTTTATGTTGTGTATGTAAATGCCACTTAAATTTTGATGATTTAATTGCCACTTAAATTTTGATGATTTAATTGCTTCAGTAGCCAGTTCATGTCCACAAATCATATTGTTTTTGTAAATCACTTAATTACCAATTATAGCTAAAAAACCAAATTAAGATGTGAGGGTGCTACATATGATTAAAGCTAGCTTGATTTTTTTCATTTTACATTTCTTTGAAATAATTTTCATTATCACTATTTAACATATCATTGAAAGAATGTCATTCTGTAACAAATAACTCCAGAAGTTCTCTTTTTATTATATGAAATTTCAGTTAAATTTTTTTATCCTTCTTTAAAATAACTGTCATTGTTAATTTTTTGTGATAAAAGCATATCATGTCTTGACTAAAATGTATTGTAAATCTTTTTTACCATCTTCAAATTAGGGTAAAAACTTAATTCTTCAATATATTGAATATTGGTAAATTATACATTTAAAATATATCTAATAAAATTTTAAAATAATCTCTAAAATAAATATGCATACATTTTTCTCTATTTTTATTTAATTACACTTAACAAACTAACCTTGAAACATTATGTGTTGTTCCCTGGTTCTGCTGTGCAGGACTGAAATGTAGCTTGTGCCCCATGTGACTTACCAGGCTAGAGGAACACTCAGAGTGGTCTATATCCTCTTCAACAAGACAAGAAATGTCAACTTGATTAGCAGTGTTCAATTTCTCTTTGTTTTCTAATTACAGATCTGTAACAACCACCTCACAGATCAGCACCAGTCCTTCTATCACATTTTGAGTAACACTTGTAGAGCCCCAAGCATTCAGCTTATTATATAAGAATTTACATTCTGAGACACATTACGAGGCATAAAAATACATTTTCTATTATGTCCTTGTCTTCTGTGAGAGGAGGAAAAATATTGTGCATAAAATATAACTCCTCACATGCTGATGATTCGGTGCACTGTTTCAGGATTCTGAAGAGCACATCAGTGCCACTTTCTACAGGAAGCTTACAAAATGTTGAATTTACAAAAGGGGAAAGTAAAAGTAACACAAAAGATCAAATACAATGTGGGCCAGAGACTTTTACCTAATCCATTATCCTTTTTATTTAGTGAAAGAACCCAAGTTTTATTCAGCACAGCATGCAATAAACAAATGGGATCTATTTGTCAGGCTTCCTTGTAGTTTGGGGAGATCATATGAATAAATTCTGGCAGTGTAGCTTAAGCAAACATGTATGTTACTTCAAAGAAATTCCCGCACAACAAGCTGGCTCTAGTATTTTGCTTCTTTGTTCTTCTCTTTTCCTCCTTTCTGGTAGGTGAATAACAAAGTGATGACTGGAACTTCTGCAGTCCTGGGCCATGTGGTATAAACTTGGGGTCTCTTAGTAACCAGATAGGAGAAGCCTGAGTCTCTGACATTGTAGACATGCTTACCTCTGAATTTGCTTTCTATAAAGAATTAATACTTAAGTAATGAGTACTTTGTGTAGCTCTGTTACATATAAGCCAAACTATCCTAACTGAACAAATTAGGCAGAGTATAATACAAGCAGATTATGAAGCCATGATCATCTGATGGGAATACAGTGAGTATAGAAAGGAGTCAACAGTTACAAGAACAAAAACAAAAATATGTATCATTAAAATTTTATTATAGATATTTAATTTTTAACATCATATAGTTTGATGTCTAGTTGTTCTACAAAGCTTGTTACAAGAGAAAGAAGAAAATAATAACAAGCATTCTACAACTCTCTGACCATTGCACATTTTATATTGGCAATAATTTTCAAATTTTTACTAAATTAATTTATTTTTAATCACACATATCTAAACAGCATGAGTAAATTAACCACCTACCCCATCGTCTCTCTTATAAATTAGGGCTGATATATTTTGATTTCCATTTTTGGAGATGACAATCCAACTCCCCTTCACCCTATTTCCCCTAGAAATACATGGGACATTTTAAGTACTTAATATATTTATACATTAAAATTTGTTAGGTTAGTATTCAGTGTTCATATCATTATGGTTTTGTCATCATAAGTTACATCTAAATCATGTAAGTAATGCTCTGTGCATAATTTCTTTCCTTCACAATATGTTTTCTTTAGAGATAATCTTTTCTTTTACGCATTTCTTTGGTTTTCCATGTACTTAGCACCAGTTCCAACTAATGTCCCTTTAGTGTTATAAGACCTCAGTTAATATTATCAAACTCGTTTTCTCTTCAGTCAGTTGAATGTATGAAGTTGCCAGTGGAGCTACCAGACTCACTCCAATCTGGGTATGTTTCTATAGAGTCAGGATGACTATATTCCATCTTAACCTCTACACATGTCACTTCACATTTTACTGGATTTAAATTCTAGTCCTGAAGTCCTTTCATTTGGATTATTCCAATTTTTCATGAGAAACATTTCTATTTGATGTCCATATTTCTATTCTCATTCTGTTGAAGTTACGTAGAATTCTCTAAGATTGAGACCCTTTTCTAGAGCACTTCTCTCCTGAGCTCTCACCAAAATTGTCATTACTAGTACATTCATGCCAATACAGACTTTTTAAACACACCTCTCACAACTCTCTCAGCCTCTACTCCAAGCCTCTACACTTTACCCTATTCCAAATTCACTCCAACACATTTAGTCACGTTTATGGCAACTTTCCACTTTTCCACATCAACTTGTTTTAGTGAATTCAGGTTGCTATAATAGAATATCATTGATTGGGTGCTTTATAAGCACCAGGAATGTATTTGTTTTATAGTTTTGGAAGATGAGAATTCCAAATCAAGACACCAGCAGATTTGGAGTCTGGTGAAGGTTTCCTTTGTTATTCACAGATGGTCATCTTCTAAATTATAGGTTCACGTGACAGAAAGGATGAGGGCTCTCTCTGGAGCTGTTTTTATAAGGGCACTAATCTCATTTGTGAGGGTTTCACCATCGTGACCTAGTCACTCCTCAAAGGCACTCCCACCAAGTACCATCATATTGGGAATTATGTTTTAATATATGAATTTTGAATATGCACACTCAGTCTGCAACAATGTCTTTTTCTTTTAACTACCTTTTCTCTTTGACCATGTAGATCTCTACTTTTCATGGGTTTTTTTCAACTAGTCAGCAGTTATTGGCAATTCATTCATTTAAAAAATTTTGAGTATGTTTGTGATACATAATGAATATATTTATCATGGGATATTGGTACATACATACATTGCAACTTGAATCTTCATACTCTTCTTTCTCCTACCCTCTCTCTTATCTCCCCCTCATCACACAAACCCCTACCCATCTCCATAAAGTCTATCTCCCTGATTGGTAGGAAAATGGGTACAACTTGAGTCAGTAATGCTAAGTGAAACGAGAAGGTTAACTATCACAAGCTTTCTCTTATATGAGAATCCCAAAGTATAAACAATTTAAGAGAAAAATAAAAGAAAATAATGGATGATATTCATTTGCTTTTAAATGTTAGTAGACTTTACTCGTACCTCAGACCTTCTTCACTCTAACAATTCTTGGCAGGCCAATCTCATTGATGAATCCTTAATCATTATCTGTAAGTCTTTTTTAGAGAACTACTTAGGTTTCTGGAAGGAGATTATGTTAATCTTTGGCTTACAGTTGAAACAAAATGCTGCTGTTATGGCTAGTGTCAAGTTGTCCCCTCAAAGCCTCATGGGGTCATAGGTGGGGCTTTTCAGAGCTAGCTGGATGTAAAGTGTGTGATGCTTGGACCAAGGGTGGAGGATAGCTAAATTACTCCACTGATTGCTTTAACATAATTCTGGGTAGGATTGCCCTGGAGGTGCCTACCCTGGAATGGGTAGCCTGGATAAAACAGAAGGCACAGAAAGAGGGAGGGCTAACATGGTCGCTTGTCCCTTGCTGCTTGCTGCCTTCTGCCTGTCTGCTCTGTAATGCTCCTCTACTATGGCACCCTGACCTGGAGCCAGCTTACTATGAACTGAAACCTCTACAAACTGTCTAAAACTTGGTTGGCAACATTGGATATCTTATTACAGTCTTTCAACTTTTATTAATATTACACTCTAAACAACTACTTACATCACCCTAAACCAGAGAGAGAAAGTCTCTCCTTCAGAGAAAAAGGCAACTAAACTAAAATAAAAATGGATTAAAGATCTAACTATTAAAACAGAAACACTAAACTGGCTGGAAGAGAGGTTAGATAGAACTTTTGAAGACACTGATTTCATGAATAAAACCTCAGTCACACGTGAACTAGCACAAAGAATCAACAAGAGGGATCACTTCTTAATAAAAAGCTTCTGCACAGCAAGAAAAACCACCAACAGCACAAAGAGCAACTCACAATGTGGAAAAACATTTTCACCAGCAGTTCCTCAGACAAAGGTCTACTATCTAGACTGTATAAACAACTTTTAAAAATCAGACCTCCCAAATTTAAAAACCCAATCCAAAAATGGGCAGCTGAAATGAACAGAAATTTTTCAGACAAAGAAGTAGAAATAGCAAATAAACATGAAAAACTGTTCAACATTACTGGTCATTCGAAAGATGCAAATGACAATAACACTGAGATTCCACCTCACCCCAGAAAGAATGGCTGCTATCATGAAATCAATCAATAACAGCTAGAGAAGCTGTGGGGGAAAAGGAACCCTTCTTCACTGCTGGTAGGAGTATAGACTGGTGCAACCACTGTGGAAATCTGTATGGAGCTATCTCAAAAAACTAGGATTAGAGATCCCATTTGATCCAGCTATTCCCCTGCTGGATATCTTCCCAAAAGAATTAAAAGAATCATACCACAGTGATATATGTGCACCTAAGTTCACAGTGGCACAGTTTATAATAGCTCAATCTTGGAAACAGCCCAAGTGCCCATCAACTGGAGATGGGAAAAAGCAAATGGGGGTCTATAAAAAATAAATTGGAGTACTACTCAGCCATGAAGAATGAGAAACTAGAGACATTTATAGCTAAATGGCTGCACATTGAGGCCATACTCTTAAGTGAAATAGATAGGACAGACGTGTAAATACCTAATAGCTTCTCTGGTTTGAGAAATAGAAAGTGTAAATAAGGATCAAAAAGTATAATAGATAATGTGAAATAGGAAGAAAAAGTCCAAAGGGGAAGGGGAAGTGGAAGAGGTAGGGGAAAGAAAAGAAGGGAAAGGACTAAGTATGAGAAAAGGAAAAAATGGAAACAAAGTCTTTATAAATACAGGGAGGGGTTGAAAGGAGGGCAGGGGAATGCGGAAAAATTTTTAAAAATTTTAAAAACAGAACTAGGCAAATAATGCACTGAAAACAATTTCTACACATTGTATTTATAGATTCTAAAATTTACAGATGGACTGGTACCAAAAAAAAAAAAAATAGAATAATCCTTTGAAAAAACTGATGTTCAGCTAACAGGCCAAATAAATATATCTATAATTATGAGAAAGTCAGAGGTATTTGCTCAAGATTAATATAATAAAATTATTAGTTTAAACATCCTAAAAAAAGTCAGATCATAGAAAGATCCAGAATAAAATCATGAAGATGAGTAGGAAATGGAGAAAAGGAATGTAGGCAGTGATGAGGAGAGGCAAAGTGGCTTTGGACAAGTGATGTAAACTTTAATATACCAGCCTGATCTCTATTAGATGTACCCACAAGTGAGACAGAGAATAAAATTTTCAGATTTTGTGAGTACCTTGGCAGCTTTTACACATTAAAGTATTGGTCTTTAAGGTGGAGTTAAGAGAAGTTAATGGAATGAAAGGGCATTGCAGGTTAATCATCCAATTACTTGATGTGCATTTTTGGCTACTATTTAGGCACCATATTTCCTTAATTCTAAAATATTTTCAATTATTAAATACATCATCAATTTAATAATAGTTTTATAGGGAAAATAAAATCTCATATTAGATGTATATAGAAATTTTTAAAAATCTGAATTTTAGAAACTAAAATAATAAAACCTAGAACCTTACCCTTGAAAACCACATAAATAGGCATCTACTTCTCTGCACTTGCAATTTAAGCCCATCCTCAAATAGATATTAGCGCATATGATTACATCTCCACAAATAGTACCATAAACATTGACTCTAAGAAAAAAGAGAGCTCTGCCAAATTCTGTTCATAGAATCGGCCTTTCGAGTAAAACACACAGGAGCTTTTGCATGTCTAAAAATAAAAAACAACCTCAGAAATAATTTAAGGGCTTTTTCTGAAAAATACAGATGTTACTTTATTTTCTCTAATTTAGAAAGTGTATAAATTATATTTGCCTAGTGACATCTTAATTACTGATGACTTTTTTGACATTTGTCTCTGTAATTATTTCAGGTTTTGGTGTTTCAAATATGTCATCAAGCAAAGATCTGTGATAAAGACTTCTCACACCTGGAAAAGGAGAGGCTCATGCCATGTGAGCCATGCACATTTATCAGGCAATACTAGGGTGAGTGAGTGGGTGGAGTGGCAGATAAAATTTTTACATCTCTAAAATATCATGCACATCTGGACACATTAAATGTGTTCCATAAATACCAGCCTGGAGCATTTTACTAAGAAAATGTTGGATGATGAGTTAGAAAAAAATTCCTATTATAGCTATCATTACCATTCTTAGATTTATTTCTTCCATTATATGATGATAGTATGTGTTATGGTTTGTGTCTAGATGTCCCCCCAAAGCCTCATGTAGTCATAGGTGGGCTTTTTTCAGGTGAGGTTGGATCTAGAGTGTGTGATTGATTCATGGTGCAATGCTAGGATTAAGGGTGCTAGGATTACGTGTGTGGGTGCTATCCACCCTAAGAGTGGGCAGCCTGGATACAATATAAAAGACCAAAAGAGCTTGCTGCTAGTTACTTGTAGTTGGTCCCTTGCTTGCTGTTGGTGTCTTCTGTCTCCCAAGAGCTGTTTCTCCTCTGTGATGCCCCTGTGCCATGCCACCCTGCCTTGGGAGCCAGCCACCTATGGACTGAAACTTCCATGAACTGTGAACTAAATAAATCTTTCCTCCCTTAACTTGTAGCTATCAGGTATTTTGTCTCAGAAACAAGAGAAAAGTAACTAAGACAGTATGACATCCACACCCACAGTTTTTATGATTACCTGACAATTGTGAAAGCTTTAGCAATTTAAAAAACTGTAGTCTATGTGGATTAAAATATTTTTTTCTGAAAAAAAAATTCTACTTCTTCACATACATTAAAATTCTACACAGACTATTTCATAAATTACCATGATGTGAGAAGAACAGACCTACAATACAAGTGAAATATTTTGTTTCTATGCTCCATGCTTTATTTAGGAGCCTTGTGAATTAATTACACAGTAAAGTGATCAAGTGAAAATGAGGTAACTATACCTGATCAGTGTGATTTACTTGAGTATGCTGTTCATTCTCTGGTTTTCATTGTTCAGGTCCAGGGTCAGTCATTTGTTAACAACTCATAGGTTTCTTCAAAGGAAATGCTTAACAAGAAGTAATAATATCAATCTGTGTATCTCATTCCAATTATATTTCTTATATGCAGCCCATCCACAGGATGAAATAATTATAAGATTACATATTTGTTTCATAACCAACAATGTACATTTTGCATTCATCTATTATATCTTTTTATTGTAAGATTTGGATATGAAAATAATTTCTTATAGAAGTCAGTGAGACTATTTCCATATCTACTTAGGTCTAGACTAGAAATTATAAGGACAGACAGATGATGATGCAGAATCTTTAATATCAATCCCTGTAACATCTGATTCTTTTGTGAAGTTCTTGCATACAACTGTACTTTTGCCAGTATATTTTCCTCACTGTTATCTGGATTCATCCCATCACTAGTCACATACTGACCCTTTTCTGATATGTTTTCCTTTGACAGGACTGCAGTAATTTAAATATACATTCATTTATCCACTCAGTGCACAGCTATATATTTTACATTAACTCTGTGCATTACCTTGCTGTCAACATGAAAGATATTATAGATAAGATATCTGTGTATCTTACAGATTCACTAAAACATCCACTAAAAATATAATTTTAATTAGAAAAGAGAAATGCAGTCTTCAAGGAAACATGGCACCAAAGGATTTTGTATTAGTTTTTTTTTCTTTTGCTAATAATAAAATTATCACAGGCTAGCTAAGTTTCAAAGAAAATTATTTATACTGGTTCACGGTCTGCCTTAAGTTTGAGGGGCTGTAGCCTGATAGCTTTCTTGCTGGGACAGTTCCAAGGCAGCATAAGGGATCACATCACGTGGCAACAGACGGGAAGAAAGCATGTGTTCTCCTCAGTCTTCCTTTTCTTAAAAAGCCACCACTTTCATTCTTAAGGACTACATCCTCATAACCTTATCTAACCCTAATTAACTTAGAAGGGCCCTACCTTAAACACCATTGACATATTAAATTTCTACTCCCTTAACCTCTCATAATGAGGACTAAACTCCAGCATAATATCCAGAGGGGACAAAGTATTTTTTTTTTCTTTTTTGGTACCGAGGATAGAACTCGAGTTCTTGGGCTTCCAAGGCAGACAGCAGAACCACTGAGCTAAATCCTGGGCCTGGGACAAACTATTTTTAAACCATAGCAGACATCATGTAACAAAAGGGCACTATCTACTCAGAGTGACAAGGAATCAAAGATTCATCCCTAAGGAGATGACAACAGTGCTGATCTCCTTTACCTGCACATAGAAGGGGACTTACTTATATGGAAGACTCAAGTAGTCTCATGGAATTGCCAGTTCTGAGGAAGACTCAAGGAATAGGAGAGCATATGCGATCCTGTGTGCTCCTAGATTTACCTGGTGGCTGATGGATTACACCTTTTATGTGACTTGCTCTAGTCATATAATAGGCTAACCAATGATTCCCAAATCATACCTGTCCACCTGTTCCAAATATTTAGTAAAGTAATAATGAGATCTCAGTTAAAACGCTTTAAACAAACTTGGGAAATTTAAACTCTATTTCATGTAGGGTAAATTTACTTGAATGGCTAGATAAATGCGAGTCCAGGCTACATAAAGAAAAACACTGCTTTGGACTCCAGGTAACATATGATTGCCATCACCACTGATGAACAGAAACTTCAAACTGCACCCTCCATACTACCACACAGCTGCTGGGTCCCGAGATGGTCTCTACCACTGTTGCCAATCCAACAAATTTGATATAGCTGAAGCCTGTGACATTACTCCCTGCTCAGAATGAGTTCTTCAAGGAACTTGTTTTATTCCATCACTACCTTCCCAAATAGAATCTGGATGAGTTGATGAGTTTGTCAAAAAGTTGGTTACCTACCTGGATCTTAATTGGAAGTGGAGCTGAAAAGGCAGATGTCTGGAATGTCTGCCTGGATAGTGGAAAACAAATTGTGTGTTAAATAGGCCTTTAATACCCCCACATAAGGAAGAGCAGAAAAAAATAGAAAAATTGAGCAAAAATATTATGATTATGACACTATTCCACATTTCCAGATGCTGCTGCTGTACTTCTGTGACAAGCCTCTTACAGAACTCAGATCTGCCAGAAAAATTGAATACCTTTGATAGGCTGGATGCTAAAAGCTAGGCAGCAGTAAAGCTTGTTCAATACCCTGGATCACTTTCAGAACATTTTTATTTTTATTTTTTTAGTACTGAGTATTGAATACAGGACCATCACACTGAGATGCAACCTGCCCTTTTTCAGATATTTTGACAGGGGTTTCACTAAGTTGTTCAGCTGTTCAGTTGTCCAAGCTGGGCTCAAATATCCAAACCTCCCTGCATGAGCCTCCCAGGGTACTGGAATTACAGGCATATGCCACCACACTCAGTCACAAACCTTCTTTTACTGGGCCTCATACAGGTATTCCAGTAGATAGTGACTAAAAGCCACACTCCCAAGTGTGATGATATATGGTGCCTCTAAAATCCAAGCATCCCACTAAGGAAGGGGGCTCAGCAGCTGATACAATATATATAACATAAATGTTGCTTTGCAGAAGACGTGTGAAAGTCCTATAAACTTGATAAGGCAATAATCTTTAGAATTTCTGAAGATTTACTTCTCTTATGGCGTGCACATATAATAACAAAAAGGAAGGCAAATTAGGATGATCAGTAAAGGTAGCTAATTGACAGTATATAAGGATCTTTTTCAATTTCAAATTAATTTTCTAAAGACACCCTTATTTTTGTTTTTTACAAAAGCTAAATGAGCAAATAACAACCACTTGAAATTACCTGAGTGAGAACACTGACTCCAAGATTTCTGATAAATGCCTTCATGTTGAACTTTACTAATGCTTTGATCTGACACATCAGAAGTCTTTCACACAAATATTTTACAAATTTTTCCACATTTTTTATTAACAAAATCTTGTAATTAATGGAGAGGGAAGATTTTTTTCCTTATGACTTTGCTTATGTGTGGTTTCTTGGAACATACCTAGAGCTGGGATCCTCTTTTAGTTATGTAACAGGAGACAGCATAAGTGGTTAGGATAGAGCTAGGAAAAATTAATTTTCAAGTGAACTGTTTCTCACAGGCAAGTTGGTTGAGTCTTGTGTTTATGAGAGGTACAATAGGTCAGTTCTTCAAGTATTGGAAATACTGGATTCAATGCTGTTACCAAAAAGAGCTGCAATTGCTGGAATGCAAAAATGAGTCTGAGGTGTTATTGACAGAATAGAGAAATAAAAAGAAAGATATAATTATCTTCTCTCTCTTCCAGTCTGCTGATTCCCTTTAGAAAGCCTAATGAGGAGTTAATTGGTGAAGAAGAAAAGTGCTTTTATGAATTTTAGATATACCCTTTCAACAAAGAGTACAAAAAAGTGATTTAAAAATTGACCAAGATTACTCATTATTGGGCATTGACAGCACTAGCAGAGAATGCTCAATGGCTTTCAGGACAAAGCTTGAACCCACATAGTGAGATATCTAGCTTTTCTAATTCATATCCTTAAATTCCAATGTATCATTACAGATAACCATCCAATCAAACAATCTTTGCATTATTCATACTCTTCATAGAGTTCCATGACTGTAGGCCCTATGATTCTCAAAGGCTTGCCTTCAATATAGACTTTTTTCCAAGTTATCACATTTAAATCTATACTTGAACATCGAGGTCCCAATCCATTTCACCAGGTAGATGATCACTCTTTTAAAATCTAGCAAGACTAGATAATCCGTCTAGATTCTCTCTGAGCAGCTGAACAGATACAATATATTGCCTAAAATTTTTTTTGTTAATTCCAAAATTCCACTGAGAGCTGGATAACGAGGTAGAGAGTATATTCAGATAGTAAAGATTCTGCTGCTGCTGCTACTGACCACCCTTTGTAGCTGACATTTCAAATTCAATAATTCAGGAGAGCTATTTGTGCCAGTGACACTGTTCTCACTGGAAAATGGACACATTTCAATGCTGCTGTAACCTACATTTTCAATAGGGTCTAGAAATTATATCACTAACTTCTGGATAAGTCATGACTCAGTAAATTTGACTGATGGAGTCTGGGTCAAATGCTCATACTTACAATAAAAGAAGCTGAGAAAGCAATCATCCAGCATTTTTATCTTCACCTGTGGGAGTCAAGCTCTGCTTTGTAAGATGGACATTATAGGACATGAAACCAGGATCAGACCTTAGTCAACCGAAAGGCAGTAGTATTTCCTAAAGCATCCCTGATTAAAGGTGAGCTTTACATAAATAACATGTTTTTATGGTGTTATAAAGATTGGTGATTATTTATATTCTGGGATATAATTCAAAATATTAGGAAAACCAAATGATTTTCCTCAGCATTTTTAATCTTCTTTTGGTAACATTGTGCTATAAATTCAGGGAACCTGGGCCCAAATTTTAAGTTGCATATTTTCTAGGAGTTAAGATGTGTAAAGAATTATCTTCCTTAATAATTAACTAGGCCCTCTGTAAATGAAGAACCATAGTCATATATGTTTACCAAGAGAGGATCTATATTATTTTAGATATATACTAGTAGAATCAGAGTTAAAGGCAGCTTTTAAAATAAAAATACTTTAGTATTCTGACTCCTCTTGAATTAAAATTCCCTCTTCACCAACTTCAGTCATGGTCACTTTGTTTCTGCTTGAATACATCCCAAATTGGAGCACTCACAACCTCCAGAAGCAGTATGTGCTGTTTTGGAAAAATGATTTTCTTTGTTTGTTTGTTTGATGTTGTTGTTGTTGTTGTTGCTGTTGTTGTTTTATACCAGGGATCACACTCAGGACCTTGTGCTTGCAAGGCAGGCAAATGATTTTCTTGAAGTAGTACCCAGATCTTTACTGTGTCTTCTGAATTTACAGAATTAGACTCTGAGATGAAGATTTGTGTACAGATTTATTGAAAAGTGACTTCTTGATCAACTTTTCAAGGAGAATGAGGACATACAGTTGGGCAGTGAGGGAAGAGTTTCATTATGGTTGCAAGAGGCCTCACTTGATCTGTCATGGAGGTATAGAGCTGAAATGATTCTTGTAGGTTGTACTGCCTAAAGGAAAAGAAGATGGAAGAGGATTCTATGTCCCTGATCTACCAGCCATTGCATTTGGACTGTATCTAGAGGGATGGGGAATAATCTTAGGTGAGGAAATTCTGTACCTGAGGACAATTACTCAGGAGATCCCACCAGGTCCAGCAGCTGATGATCAGCATTTGAAGTATTGCCTCATTTCTGAAGGAGGTACCTAAGTTCAATGTTCATTAGTACTATAAATTTTCCCCTTTGTTCTTTTCTATCCTTAAGTGTCAAGAGCACACATCTTCCACATTTTGCCATTTGTATTTAAGTCCCTTAAGTTTTTCACAGTAGAAACAGTTGTGATCTTAGACTAACATTCTTTTTACTAAATTATAAAACATAAGGGTGACTAAATTTTCATACAGTGTACAATAGGACAATTACAACTCATACTCCAGCATTAGAGAATCTATGGCACACATGCCACAGTGGGCCATTTGTATCATTCAAAGATCTAAAAAGCTCATTATCACTGCCATATGCTCTTGACATTTTATCAAAAAAAACCCTCTTTGACTTAGAATTTTACCAAGGATGCAGCAGTGAGAGCACTGGATCTTAGATGACTAGGAAGCTGTCTTAGACATTTTAACTCACCATGAAATCACATTGGTTTTTTGAAAAATATCATCCCAGCATTAAATAACAACAAAATGAAAGTGAATGAATACCATAATTCATGTCACACATTGATATATTGCTTTATTCCCTTATTCTGTTCTTGTACAAAGAGATGAGATTTTCCCAATGGCAGAAACTCACACATAGGTAAAAAAAAATTGCATCTTGCTTTTTTCTAAAATATTAGTATAAATTTCCTAAAGATTTTACTTTGTTCTTTACCTATAGCATCCAGTCTTGAACTAAGTAGGTGTTCAATAAATGCTTCCTGAGTGAGTAGAGGAAACTCAATTCTAACTAAAAAGTACTTTAATTATATCCAAAACCACATAAAATGCTCAGAATTCTTACTTTTATGGAATATGACTTTTCTATTGTTACTACCTAGCTTTAGATCAAAGCCTTGATGAAATGTAAAAAAGAAAAAAAGAGTTTGATAGTCTCATAATTCTGTTCTGTTTGTTTCAATTCCCTTGAATTCTCTTATGTGCAAGAAAGTGCCTTTGTTAACAGGCTATCTTGTGCTTTTGAGGAGTGATGAGAAATACCAAACCAAACCCTCACTACCTACACTGTGAGTAATACTGGCTATCAATCAACATTACCTACTTCTGTGCTCTGGAAAAACTCATCTCAGCTCTCCCCCCTCCACACACACACACACACTTCTTTTATCATTGTTTTACTTTTTAGGATTAAGCAAAGATCAACCGTCTTTCAAGAGGAAAGTCAGTCCATATCCTTGTGTGTGTGTGTCCAAAGAAATTGGCTATCTTTTCCCCATTATGTAGTTCACTATTAAGTAAGCTTTTGTTCCTATTGTTTTCCTATGAGTGGAACTTATTTGTGATCCATATCCTCTTTTCCAAGGATGATTACTTCTTATCCAATGGGGCATCACAAAAAATTTCCAGGGAAGTACATAAGAAATAGTTTGCACCAAGTGAATTTAATGGATTAGTCAATTCTTCACAGTCCAGTTCTGCCAAAATATCTGTTTTAATTATAGTACATGGTTTAGTTATTGATGAAAACTTCATATAAAATTACAATCCTATATAATTCAGAGTTATTGAACTGTGATGCTTGGAGATGGTAAGAAAGTGGCAGTTGCCTCCCAGGAAGTAGCCTTGGGTTTTATAAATTGCATGTCTTTGAAGTAATTACTTGAAGTTTTGTAAACTAAAGCTACATTTTTTTAACACAAAGAAGGCCAGAACTCAACATTTTTTATTGACACTTAGCTATGTGAAATAATGTTGAATCTAAACACTCAAAAAAGCGAACAATTAGTTTTCAGCAAGGCAAGCATATTCTAAGTGCTTCATTTATAATAACTCATTTAAACCTACATATTAGAAATTACTATCCTCATTTTTTTTTTTGGTCCCGGAGATCGAACTCGGGTCCTTGCGCTTGCGCAGCAGGCAGTGAAGCCACTGAGCTAAATCCCCAGCCCCACTACCCTCATTTTAAGAGAGAATTGAGGCATAGTGAAGTAAATTTCTCAGGTTCACAGAGCTAGCAAGTATGTCATCTAGATTTGACCCCAGTGAGTCTTAAACCAAGTCTGTTGTCTAGACAATATACTTTACTAAATTTACTTTACTATTATTCCCTAAGAGGGAATAATCTACATACTACAGATAAATAAATACAAATTTCTTATTGGAAAAATTTTGTATTATGAAGGTAAATTTTTTAACTTTTTTTCTATAAATTTCTGAATAGTATCACAACCCCTGAAATTAATTCAGGCAATATTTAACTGTTATTGTTTCCAGACACCCAGCCATAGCCTGAATCTAGCCTTTTACTAACATTAAGAGAAAGCTTATACAGGCAGAAAAATGAATTTATTCATGATTTGGCCAAATTGGAAAGGTGTTAGACTGTCCCCCTGGAATGTAGAGAAGCACTTTAACTTATAGAAGAAATGGCTTTAACATTCTAATTTTTAAAGATCCATTTCAACTTTTAATTTCATTACCTTTCAAGACTTCACTACAGAATGATAAACTTATGTGAAACGACATGTTGCTTTAGCAATTTTTAGTGAAGGTCTAACATCACATTCTCTCTGGGTATTAACAGGTGTTTAAGATGTCACTAATTTTTTCACTTTGATATATGATTTAAGACCTCCAGATTTTAGAAATTTGGCTCTTAAAGTAATTAAACTAAGTATGAAATTTTCAGTTCTGAGATTTGAACTTATCACTGTGGTTTGATCATATGTGTGTCATTTACTGAGACTGTCCTGCATGATTTGAAAATACTATCTCATTTAATCCTCATAAACATATGCAATAAATGTTATTTTCCATTGAGTATACTAAAAATAAGAAAGGTTAAAGTAATTTCCCAAAAATCATATTCCAAAGAGATAGTGGAGTCTGATAGGTAATCTGGTCTATCTGACTCTGAAATCTACATAGGCTCACAGCAGGAAGGTTCACTATATGATTAAGACAAATAAAGTGATAGGTAAATTAAACTGTATTTGTTAGTGAGGATCCAGAATGAATAAAGAAGTTCCAATCTGTTGTATAAATAGGGAGAATTCACCATGCATATAATAGGGACCTAGAGGCTGGGCCTCCAGATGGCCAATGGGTCACTAACAGCAGGGTAAGCTGGGTATCTCTGCTTTCACTGTACATGTCTTCCTATTGTCTTAAACTTTGAGTCAGATCCTTGCTCAACTCAGTACATAGGTTTGTTACAAGGCATATTACTCCAGAATTTATCTACCATTTCCAGAATGAAGACACTAAGAATAACTAAACTAATTTTCAGGGTTTGCAAGAACATTTATTTGCCAGTTTTTTCAACATCCAGTTCTAGACCCCTTAGCAATGCCTATAAGTCTCCAGCCATTATCCTACTCCTGTAATCACCTTGGGCTTCAGAAAAGCAGAGCCTTTCAGACCACCTATTAAGAAGTTAAACAAGGAGGGGCAAGGGAAAGGAAAGAAGGGAAAGGAAAAATGATGAGAAATGGAAAAAATGGGAATAAAGTCTTTGTAAATAGGGAAGGGTGAAGGGTGTGAAGGGAGGGTTAGGAATGGGGAAAAAATAAGAACCAAGATGCATTGTGTAAAGGTACAATTCCCAATGAGAAATGTAATTGTGTTGTAGACCTACAATGTACCAATAAAAGAATTTAATACAAAAAAAAAAGAAGTTAAACAAAATAGGAGCAGCTATCTTGTGAAGGGAACTGAGACTGCCTCCTCTAAGCAGGAGCTGTCATCTCATGCTAGAAACCAAATCACCCCTTCAAACAATGGGGGCTTTCCCAATGTCACCAATCAGCTGAGGGTCTTTTCCTCAATTTGAAAGGAAATCTTGAATTGGCAAAGTGCCGTTCCCCTGAAGTTAGTGACTCCAGGCTTTCAATGTCAGTGGATATCAGTCCTTAGTACCTTAGCTCTGAGCCTTGAATCACATTCTCTAGTGCCTCTTAGTTATTAGCCTTATAACTCTTAGTATAGTTCTTAGTGTTGGTAGTTGTTTGTGGCTTCTAACCACAATATCAGCTCCACTGCAGGAAAAGGTTATAGGTCTGTTTGTAGCTCTTTGAAGCTCTAACAGCAACTTTTGCTGCCCCTCTGGAGCATTCCAGCACCAGTGTCTCTGGGTTGTTTCACCTTGGCTGCTGCCTACCACTATGGGGTGCTCCACTACTGCCACTGACCTCAGGTCTCAGCCTTTGTCTCTCCTCTTTTGTCTCAGGCCTCAGCCGTCCTTCCTCTAGCATTCTCCAGCCCCTGGTCTCAGGCTCAGGCTTCTTCTCCATTAGCTGCTTTGGGCTTCAGGCTGTGCCTTGGAATCAGCTTTACTTTAGCTTTGGCTTTCACTGACAGCCTCAACTCTCTCAGCTTCAGCCTTGCTGTAAGCCTCCTTCCTCACCTTAATTTTGGGCCTTGGGCATTGACCACCACAGGCCCTCAGTCTCCACTACTACTATAGCTGCACATCTCTAGACCTCCTTAGATTTAAAAACTCCTAGTGTTACCATGTTCTTTCAGTGTAAACCACTAAGCCCACTCTACCCAAGGTAGAATTATGAGTTGGGAATAGGATCATTGAAGTGAGGCCTTTATAAGAACCCATGCTGCAGCACAGGAGATAGTAAGCTGAAGGTAGCCTTCCTTCACTGAGCAGAGGGAAAAACTGCTCATTTATAGGAGAAGCAGTCATGGAAATGCATTGTCCTGCATTTTCAGAACAATTCAAGTACTTTTGGAATAATACCATAGAGGCAGAGCCTTCCAAAATGGGCATAAGGCAACATTAGGAATATGTCTGTTTGTCAAGATGGTTGCAGTCAGGGCCAATATCCTCTTGAGTGATTGTAGAGCAAAAAAAGAAAGAAAGAAAGAAAGAAAGAAAGAAAGAAAGAAAGAAAGAAAGAAAGAAAGAAAGAAAGAAAGAAAGAAAGGAAGGAAGAAAGAAAGAAAAAGTTCTTCATATAATTCTTGGGCTTGTATGAAAATGCTAGGAGTAAAACTGTGGCTGTTGTGACTTTTGTAACTTCTCCAAGAGGGGCTGTAATGTTGCTCATGGCCCACTGGGTGTAAGAGATTTGGATGGATGTCTATCACCACTGGGCCTTGGTACTTCCTCAGTTTGTGACACTGGCATGAATTTTGGGGTGTTCTCAGAGAGGTGCCAGCAATGCCCAGGATCAGGAGAGGGCATGACATCCACCAGTCAGATAATGTCTTTTTATGGCTATCAGGTGGAAAGGGAAGGGTTGAGCCTCAACTTTTTCTATTTCACCAAATCTCACAGAACCAGTACTGAGATCAACCACACCAGGATTACTTAAACTGCCAGTCATGCAAACACCCTAGCTATGGAAACCCTCACTTTTTATCTTTGTCATCCCCTTCTGTAAAACATTGAAGCTACTGCAACCTCCATTTATGACAGATCTCAGACTGCTCTGTGCAACCTATGCCCACCATGCTGATTGAAGATCCTTTCCTGCCCTTTGCCACCATTCAGCTCCTTGACTTATGTCATAGGATAAGGGACCAAGCAAGCCTTGTTTGCTGGGACCCTTGGAGATGAGATATTTATCTAAAACTCCAGTAACTGCAGAATTTTTAACAACTTACAAAATTGCTTAGGTAACCATAAGAAATGTGAGGTATTATTACTGGTGCCCCAGACTGAGGCTTGACTTTGAGTGTCTTTCCAGTTTCTTTTGCTATGGATCTCCAATTTCATTGCACTATGGTCTGATAATATACAGGGGTAACTTCAATTCTTTTGCACTTACTTAAACATGTTCTATGTGTGAGTATGTGGTCTATTTTGGAGAATGACCCATGTGCAGCTGAGAAGAATGTGTATTCTGATTTTGTGGGGTGGAAGACTCTGTAAAATTCTGTTAAGTTCATTTGTTCAAGAGTT